>JAPPVO010000002.1:48120477-48281685 GCA_030407325.1 Camellia japonica | reverse complement strand
TTTTATATTTTTTAAAATTTTTTAAACATTTTGTCAATTACCAAACCGTTTGTAGTTTATGTTTTTCTAAAAATAAACAAAAAATAAACAAAAATCAATTTATAAAATTTTGTAAATATAAACTGAAAACGTAAACGTTACCAAACAAACCCATAATAATCCGCTTTCATAAATGGTTGGTCACATGTGCTTTCATCACTTCTATTTTATGAATAATGAGAATAATATTCTACTTAATTAATTAAAGCTTTTGCAAACATGCAACAAAATCTTAAAGATTGAAAGTCATGGTAGGTGACCTCATCTTGGCTGCGATGCCTTTAGAAAATGTGCTTTAATTATTATTATTTTTACAATGGATTAATTTTTTTTAATTAATTAGTTTAAAAAAACTACTTTCAAGACCTAATTCACCCAACTTGCCTTCTTTTTTATTATATATAATGTGTAGAGTGGGCTGTCGTGATTCAGGCAGTCCAACGCCCTTTTAAAGCAAAGAGTGGACATGCAACCAGGAAACCACTGTTGAAAGTTTAAAACTACATTAAAAAATAGGTTTAGCAAAGGGTTTTGGATGTTTCAACTTTTTGTTCTTTAGAACATCCTCTCTCTATGTATATATTTTTTATGTAAATAGTTTCTATAATTTACTTGGTCTCTGTAGTTATAATTTGTTTGATTTTGTCTCTTAATTTAATAGATTGTGTCATTTTAGTTCAATAAATAATGGTTATTAAGTTAATTTAACAAAAAGTTAAACAATGTGTCAATTTGGTCCCTGTATTTTTCATAATGTGTCAATTTGGTTTCTATCAAAATCGAAAAAATTGAAACTGCAGAGACCAAATTGACACATTGTGTAAAGTACAGAGACCAAATTGACACATTGTTTGACCTTCCGTTAAATTAACTTAACAACCGTTATTTATTAGACTAAAATGACACAATCCGTTAAATTAAGAGGCAAAATCGAGCAAATTAAAATTACAGAGATCAAATTAATACATCGTATAAACTATAGGGACTATTTACATAATTTACCCTTTTGTTTTTAAAATAATTAGTAGGAGAGGTTTGGATGTAGGGGAAAAAAATCTTTTTACAAAGTGGCATAAATGCATGAGAAATTCATGCACTTAAACCTCCATAGGACCCAAAATAAAACATCCTACTCAATGAAATAATCTTATGTTCTTAAGCCATTTTATATACTTTGGTTTGGGATGTTCTAAATAAGTGTATTTTTTTTTTATTTTTTTTAATAAAAAAAAGGAAAAATTATTGATAAATCCCATTTAGAAGTGTTTTAACTCAAGAAGTCCATGAAGAAATTTTTTAACCCATTTAGTCCTATGTATGTATAATTTTATTCCATAAAGTCCTTTTTCTTGATTTACACTATTTTCTTGGACACTTATGCCCTTATATTTAATTTTGATACCCTTATAAATATTTTTTGAACGGTTAGCAATTTTATGATGTGAACATTCATATTTTAAAATTCACATTGGCAGGAATGTAAAATTGGCCCGTGGGCGGCTCGAAACCCGTCTGCGAGGCGGGGCGGGCCCGGCCCGTTGACAATGTGAATATTCACATTGACATGTTAACATTCACATTAATAGGAGTGTAAAATTGGCCCGCGTCCCGTGGTGGCGCGAAACCCGCCCACAGCCCATGGGCGGCCCGGGGCGGGCCCGGTCCAGGCCGTTGACAATGTGAATATTCACGTTGACATGTAAACATTCACATTGATAAGAGTATAAAATTGGTCCGCGGCCCATGGGCGGCCAAAAGCCCGCCCGCGGCCCGGGCCGGGCCCGGCCCAGCCCGGCCCGTTGACATGTTAACATTCACATTGATAAGAGTATAAAATTGGTCAGCATCCCGTGGGCGGCCAAAAGCCCGCCCGCGGCCCGGCCCGTTGACAATGTGAATATTCACATTGACATGTTAACATTCACATTGATAGGAGTGTAAGATTAGCCCGCGCCCCATGGCTGCCCGAAACCCCACCACGGCCCTTGGGCGGCCCGGGGTGGGCCCCGCCCGTTGACAATGTGAATATTCACATTGACATGTTAATATTCACATTGATAAGAGTATAAAATTGGCTCGCGCCCGTGGCTGCCCAAAACCCGCCCACGGCCCGTAGGCAGCCCGAGGCGGGCCCAGTCCGGCCTGTTGACAATGTGAATATTCACATTAACATGTTAAAATTCACATTGATAAGAGTATAAAATTGGCCCGTGCCACGTGGCTGCTCGAAACTCACCCACAACCCGTGGGCGGCCCGGCCCGGCCTGTTGACAATGTGAATATTCACATGGACATATTAACATTCACATTGATAAAAGTATAAAATTGGCCCGCGGCCTATGGGCGGTCAAAAGCCCGCCCGCAGCCCGGGGCGGGCCCGACCCGGCCCATTGACAATGTAAATATTCACATTGACAATGTGAATAGTCACATTGACATGTTAACATTCACATTGATAAGAGTGTAAAATTGGCTCGCAGCCCGTGGGCGGCCCGAAGCCCGACCGCAGCCCGAGGCGGGCTTGGCCCAACCCGTGACAATGTGAATATTCACATTGACATGTTAACATTAACATTGATAGGAGTGTAAAATTTGCACGCTGCCCGAAGCTCGCCCGCGGCCCGGGGTAGGCCCGGCCCGACCCGTTGATAATGTGAATATTCACATTGACATGTTAACATGCACATTGATAGGAATGTAGAATTGGCCCGCCGCTCGTGGGCTGCTCGAAGCCCGCCCACGGCCTGGGGTAGGCTCGTTTGGGTCCCGGCCCGAGCATGTCCGAGACCCTAAGTTAGGGCCTAGGCCATCACTTTGAAGCCCGGCCCGGTCCATCGGCCCGCTTAAGGTTCATTCAATGCTCGATCCGAGACCCAGCCCGCCTGAGGCACAATGTCTTTTTTTGTGGAAAATAATAAAATTTTGGTAGAAAAAATTAAAAAGAATTAAAAAAAAATGGCCAGGCCCACCCAAGCCCGGCCTAAGCTCGAGCCTAGGCCTAAACCCACCGGCCCGACCCGAAGCTGTCGTCTTCGGGCCGCGAGCCAATTTTACAGTCCTATCAATGTGAATGTTAATATGTCAATGTGAATATTCACATTGTCACGGGCCGAGCCAGGCCGGCCCCGGGCAGCGGGCTAGCTTCGGGCCGCCCACGGGCCGCGGGTCAATTTTACACTCCTATCAATGTGAATATTCACATTGTCACGGGCGGGGCCGGGCTCTCCCCAGGCCGCCCACGGGCTTCGGGCCACCTATGGGACGCGAGTCAATTTTACACTCTTATCAATGTGAATGTTAACATGTCAATGTGAATATTCACATTATCAACGGGCGGGCTTCGGGCCGCCCACAGGCCGCGGGCCAATTTTACAGTCCTATCAATGTGAATGTTAATATGTCAATATGAATATTCACATTGTCACGGGCCAGACCGGGCTCGCCCCGGGCCGGCCACAGGCCGCGGGCTAATTTTACACTCTTATCAATGTGAATGTTAACATGTCAATGTGAATGTTCACATTGTACATGGGCCGGGCCCCTATACATTGACGATATGAACATTCACATTGACGGTGTGAACATTCACATTAGGGGTATTTTGGTAATTATGTCACCCATAGGACTTATTGAAACATAAGAAAATAATATGAACTAAATAGAACATAAGTAGATGAAAATGATATTTTGGTCTTCTTATCTCAAATAGGACCTAATGGAATAGTCAAAAAGAATATGGATTTGATGGAACATAAGTAATTAAAGATGGATTTATGGAAAAAGCTCCCTAAAAAAAATGTGTAGAAAAATAGAGAGGAAATGTTGATTGATGTGGCCCAAATAAGTGTATGTATGCAAAAAAAAAAAAATACTTTTTTAGTGCATGTCAAACACCTACTTAATTAATTGAGCACACCACAGATTTTAAAATAAAATAAAAAAATTGAAATAATATTTGTCCACGTTATTTTTTTTCCTTCTCTCTCTAATATCTACACAATAAATAATATGTCTAAAATTTATTCAGTGATACAAAGCAACTAATATATATATATATATATATATATATATATATATTATATTACAAATTGATGTGTCATGCAATAATAAAAGTGAAAAACTGAAACATAACAAAATTTAGTAATATGATAGGTATTACACAAGTAAATATTTTTTTATTTATAAAATTTATTAATTTATATAATATTATTGTAAGAAAAATATAGACTAATCGCCTTGAATTGGACAATAAGCAATGGACAAACCTTTTAATTTTCTGGCTAGAGAGAAATTTCCCAAGTCCAACTTTGCATGTGTCATTGGTTTTTTCAAAAAGATATTGTTGTATAATATAGAACAGAGAGATTAGTGATTAATTCAGAAACCAAAGATAGAGACATCATCAGATCTTGACCTTCTAGCAATAACACTAATTTAATGAATTTAATTTAGACATCTAGGGGCAGATGACTTATTAACGTTTATAGAGGAATCTTTGGTTCTTCTAAACTTGAGAAGGGAATTATAGAATGAAGGAAGATAATCAAGAGAGATAACACCTCCTAATCACTTTATTTGTTTGAGTATTTCTAACGTTGTGTTTGGTTGAGGAATTTGAGGAGGGATTTGAAAAGGAAAAAGAAAAAGTTAGGTGAAATGTAAATAAAATATACTTACATTTTACCTAGTTTCACACATTTTTTCCCTTTCCCTTTCCAAATCCCTTCCCAAATCTTCCAACCAAACACACCATAAGAGATTCTTTAAACGAGACATGTTAGCTATTATAATTAACATTATCATATGTTAATCACTACAACAGGTTAGCTATTAGAATAATTATTTTAACAAAATTCTTAAAGATTAGATACATTTAAAAAGTAACGTAAGAGTACATAGATTAAAAAAAAATTAGATAAAATAGAAAATCTGTCATTAGATAGGTAAAATAAAGAGTGTCCGTAAAAGTACATAGATAAAATAGGGAATATACATTTTTTATATTTTAACTATTGAAAAATTAAGAGTATTATCTATTTTGCCTAATTCCTCTTATAATCCATTTTTTGAATTTCTTCAAAAAAATAAATTTAAATTAGAGAGATTGAGAAAGAAAAGAAATGAGATAATTATTAATTTTATATAATACTAAAACTGTCCATCTAGGTATTAAGAAAAAAGAAACCTAAAATGTTATTTTGGTAATATTCAAAGAAAACAACTCAAATTTAAATATATGATAGTTTATATATGGATTTTAAAATTGAATCTGATATATTATAATAAATTTGAAATAACCATGTAAAAGAAATTATTTGAAATTCTTCATGTTAAGGATTACAATTATACAAAGATCATAATAAAATTATTTTTTTCTCTCTGCTCAATCTTCCCTTTATTTGTTAGTTTTATTGGAAATAACTCCATCTTCTCTTTAGTTTCTTCTAGTCTATTTATCATTTAGTTTCTCTATATATCAATGAACTGAGATTACTCTCTCCATCACATTGTGAAATAATTATGAAGACTTATCACTATTTTAAATTTAGAAAAAATTAAGGGGATTTGGTCAAAATCTCTTCATAATAAAACTTTAATGTATTAAGGACAAGTATAAAAAAATTTCTTAAAAAATCTAACACATACTACTATTATCAAAATACTAAACTTTAAAATAATATAACTTTTGATCTAGATATCGGTTTTAATAAAATTAGTATTTTTAGAATCATCTCATCAAGATTTATCAAATAAGATTCATGTTGACTATGAAATTATTAAAAATATATATATGTATTACCTTCGAATTGATGTAAACAGTAACATATTATTCTGTTTGACAGTAACATGTTACTTTAGCAATATTGTCCAAGAAAAAAAATATATTTTACTTTTGTTCTTACTGAATTATGCACTTCCTCCCTAGGGAGTTTATGAAGCAAAATAAATTGAGTTGTCATTTTCATTAAATAAGATCCAATGAAGAGATTTTGACTATTTGGCTATTTGGCCTTAGGCCTCGTTTGAGAACATGTTAATTTAGTAACTTTTTGGCTATTTGGCTAAAATATGAGCTAAAAAAAACTAGTATGTTTGGAATGACTTTTTGACTTTTTACGAAAAGATGTGCAAAAAGTAGAGAGAAAAGAGAATCTTTGACTTTTTGGTATGAGTTGTTGGCTTTTTGGCTAATTTAGTAACTTTTTGACTTTTTGACTAAAACGGAGAGTTCCCAAACGAGGCCTAAATTTCTCAAAAAAATTATTACAAATATTTGAATAATATAAGGGAGATATTCAATTATAATTTTGAAATAAAAAAGATCACAATCCTCAAAACTGAACCTTAGTTTTACAATAAATTTCTAAAGAAATGCTAACATGTTGAGCATGTGAGAAATCGATTTCCCTAGCAAGTAAGCTATGACAAATTAAGACAAAACTGCAATAATCAATGGGGGTTCATATAATTGAATGTTTTGATTAGGAGACAAATGTTTGGTTGTTACATTTTGTTCTATTCCATACCAATAATGCAAATTTGATGTCAAGCAATTTCTTTTTGTCTATTAGTCAAAATTAAGTAACATTTTCTTTTCTTTTCTTAAACTTACATAATTAGTAGGAAACAAACACCCAACCATTCAGCAATCATACTTTAGGATCTGCACTGAGTTTGTCCCCGTATAAGTTAAATCTAAAAACCATACAAAAACAAATATTGTGACTAATATATTCATATTATTTGCTCACAACAACAATAGTGATGACAAAATAAACATAAAATACATAAACAAATAACCTTATTCTTCCATCAAAGGTTAATCTAAAATTTTCAGTTGCTTTCCGCTATTTGTATCTTATTTACCATAAATTTTAATGGAAAAATTACAAATCAACCAGTGATAAATTTTATGAACATTAATAATTAAATTCATAATTTTTTTAATAAATCTATAGTTATTTTTTTAAAAGTACATTGTAATTTTTTCTGTTTTAACTTCACATGTTAAACAATTGTACTTCAAAAAGGTACAATATTTGGTTGTACTTACCATATTTTTTGTTTCAATTCCGCTACGTAGCTCGAATTTCCCGTCGCCTGAATGGCCCGAAATCTCAAAACGACGTCATTTTGGGATTTTTTTTTTTTTTTTGTATCATGATTGGGAGAAGAAGGTGGAAGAAGAAAAAGAAAAAGAAGAAGAAAAAAAAAGAGGAGAGGAGAGGAGAGGAGAGGAGAGGAGGGAGAAAAATCAAAACCTCAAGCACATTTAAATGTGAGCAGCTTAGTAGCATCTGGAATTTTAAAAGAAATTACAATGAAAAAGCAAATCATTCATGTCCAACCACAAACTTTGGAATCTTTTACCTTTCAACTTTCCTCGCAAAAAACTACCACCTATACAACTTCTCTGTTTTTATTCCCAAAAAAAAAAAACAAAAACAAAACAAACCCTCTAATTCCTATTAAGAAAATCCTATCGCATAGCACAACCAATTCATACCTTTCTTTCTTCTCAATCTGAAAAACTTGACACCCATGATTTGCTATTGATCTAAGCAAGTCTGAAGTCTTCAATGGCATTCAATTCATCTTCTCCAAATACAGACCTCAAACCCACAAATCCATAAAACACACACACGCACGCACATATACAGATCTGGAAAATCAAAAGCCAAATCCATGAGACAAATCAAACCCATAAATCAAACCCCCAAATCCATGAAACACACACACACATATATACAGATCTAGAAAATCAACATGAAACATACACACACACTCACACACACACACACACACACACACACATATATATATAGAAAAAGAGAAGAGGAGAAGAGAGAGGGCGGCGACGGAGGTTGTGGTCGCAACAGTGACGGAAGAGGCGACGGTGGCGACAGTGACGGCATGAGAAGATCGGCTCCCCCTTTCTTCCGTCTCTCTTTCTCTCTTCCTCTGTTTGACCGATAAAAGAGAAGAAAATTAAAAATATATATCAAAACCACGCCGTTTTGAATTCGGACCATTCGAGCTGGAGGAATTTCGAGTTCTGAATCATTTTTCTTTTTGTTTATATATATTTTTTCAGTATTAAAAAAACTCAAAAATCTAAAATTGAATTTAGATATTTTTAATTAATTTTTTTTCAAAAAATACTACATATAATCCTATTCATACCATATTGTCACGCCTCTAGAATTAAGTGGGGAATAAAGCTTGAGAGCTCGAAAATGAGCCCCCTTAATCCCTCTAATGCCCAAAACGACGTCGTTTTGGGCTTTTTTTTTTTTTTTTTCGTCTTCTTCTTCCATTTTCAACGCAGAGGGAAAGAGAGAAACAGAGAATCAGAGGGGAAGAGAGCCCCGATCGTCGATCGTCTTCTTCTTCCTAGCCGTCGATCGTCGATCGTCTTCTTCTTCCCAGCTGCCGATCGTCGCCCAGCCCAGCCCCGCCGCAGCCTAGCCTTGCCGTCGCAGCCCCACCTCTGCTGATGGCTCCCTCCAGTCCCCTCCTTCCTCCTCCTCCTCCGCAGCCCCACCTCTGCTGATGGCCCCCTCCAGTCCCCTCCCTCCTCCTCCTCCTCCTCCTCCTCCTCCCTCTTCCTCCTCCTCCTTCCCCTGTTTTTTCTTCTTCTTCTTCGAATTCGGGGGATTCGGGGGGGGGCTTTCGAGCTCTGTAGCATAACTCATTAAATGGGTGAGTTTTATATGAAATTATTAATAAGGCAATCTGGAAGTGAAAAAATAGGATAAGAAATAAGATTATGTATAACATATTATTCTCTTTTTTGAATGTTACCAAACATGGCCAAGAGAGAGACTTCATAACAAATCAATAACACTACAAGAAAACTTATTTGAAAAACTATTACAAAATAAGATATGTGAACTGTGTCCATTTTTAGACCTAAATCACACACTAACAAATTTAATTTTACATCACACACATTGTTTTTAGATAATTTTTCAAAATACTTTTTTCGATCCTTTAACTCTTAGATTGTCATACGCCATTTTTCTCCCACTCTTTTATATTGTAAGATTTATATAACGCAGCGGGTAAAAGAATTCAAACCATATCTTATGTGATATAATCCGAAACAAAGAACCTTGTGGGTAAATCGCGTACTTCACAACCACGAACTAAGAACACTCAGCAATGGAGTGATACCACAGTATGAGTATCACCCACTCTAATCACAGTGCAAAGACTGTATCGTTATTCTAATGGGAAAGAGTTAGAGAGAGAGTGTGGGAAAAATCATTCGTTATTCGATTCATGCCCACATCCCATATATCGTATCTGATATATAGACCAAATATCTAACCATCTATCCATATCTTCTAAGGATAGGATAGATATAGATAGATAGTGGGTTAACCTAACAAATAGGATAATCAAGAAATCAAATTCAAATTACATAGGTAATTTGAATAGGGAATGGGCCATGGGTCATGCCACGTGGGTGCCCAAATCCGAGTCCAATACCCGGCCCAATTTCCAGCATCTCCCACTCGTACATAAGTTGGCATGACACTGTCACATCTCTATCTCAATCTTCCCAAATATTGAACAATCCTATACTAGCCAATGAACTGTACGACCGCTAAGAACACCTGTATGTGGGAGCTCTATACTAGAAACTAAAAATGAGCATGCATAGGAACATCAACCCAAAAAGAATAGAAATAGTGTCTCATATACCCCAGATCCATCTAATAACACCGGTCCAAAAAACATCTCTAATCCCTCAAAAGAGAATGTTTGACCCTATCAATTCTTGCAATATATTTACACTCAATCCGCCTCTCATACAAACCGATGTGAGTTGCCGACAGTGAATATACAATAGTGGTGTAATACTAGATGATCTTCCCTTTGCCCTTATGCCATTTAGTTTAGGATTGACCACTTTCCCAGTGATATCCCTTAAGGCTGAATCATACATAATCGCAGGCAACATACCAAAGTAGCAGAACATTAACCCCTTATCTTATGACATAGTCAAAGTCACAAAATGGTACATAAGTGAAAGTCATATCAATAATGACACATAATACTCACACGGTGAGGAAATAGAGATCTATTCTCTCACCTCATTACTCGGTTGTCATGCACATGTAGTATGAATACATGCTACGGTGGAGTAACTCTTCCAAAAAGTGACATCATACTCGATGCACCATATAGATCTTAGTCTAGTCACTTTCTAGCGTCTAACCCGAATTCTCTATTTGCTCGCCTTCCAAACGCCAAATGAGATCTCGCATCTGGCTAATCATAATAAACACAACATGGAAAGTGGGTACTAACATCCATGTTTGGTCTTTAACACGACCTCATCTTGGTTGTAACCAAGACGACATACATAGTGGATAATTTAAACCTCTTTTGGCTTCAAAATAAAATATACCACTAGTGTCATCCTTACTCGCTCTCAAGCGCCAAGGACGATTGCTTGTATGAGTGAGTCAATTTTGCCTACTGACATCATCATTTGCTAATCATTATGACACAAACCATAATAGTATCAACATCCCATAATCTCACAAAAATAAGTGATTGATTGAAAAAACACAACCACAGTTTGCGCAATTCTAAATTCCAAACATAAGCCTTATTAGCACCTCTTGTGATAAGTATATACAACGGAATTCACCATGTGCGCCTCACATGAAGTGATTCAAGATCAATATCTTTTGCGCAATTACCTCTCTAAAGATATTTTGGTGACCAATTTGCATTCATTCCAGATGCGCCTAACTAGCTCATTGAATCTTACAAGGGGTAAATTTATATACTACTAGTAAATCATTATATCTACAGTCTAATGAGCAAGGTCAATGTCTGAACTACTCAGTTGACCATTTACCAAAGATAACACTCATCATGTCGAATACGCCCACATAGCGTACTTCAGGCTCCTATTACAAAAAGGATCAAGGAATATAGGTCATCTGTTTCTCCTAAAGACAATCTGAGGATTCACTCAATAACTAAGGCTCTAGCTTTTACCGATGGGTAAGTCAATGGGTTTGCAATTCTCATCTAGAATCATTCTAAGATATTCCTCATGTAATTCATCAAAGACAAACCGAGAATTCTCCCAGAACAATCTCTAAGGATCTTACATCCAAGCATATAAATTACATCACCCATGTCCATCATGTCTAAAAAAAAAGACTACCAACCCTAGGTGGCGACAATCGTATAAATTCTTGGCTCACAATGACTAAGTAAGGAAAAACTTCTTTTGGACCATTGATCATGCCTCAGTGGTCTTCATCGATCATCATTGGCCTATCATGGCTCAACGAAATCTAAGAACCACTATTTGGATAACTGTTTTAGGCCGTAAAAGATTCATTGGAACTAGCAATTCTTTTTGTGCTCCTAACTTTTCACCATAAAAGCATAAGGCAAATCCCTACGGATCTACTTATCCAATTCTCTAACGAAAAGTTGGGTCACAACGTCCACAAATCAAAGTTCCAAACTTATGTCAATCATAGCCTAAGTCAAAGTAACCTCACTCCCCAAGAGGAAGTCTTCTCATGGTCTACACCTTCCTTAATGGTGCAACTTTTCGGTATCTAGTGAGTCTTATGCCTAAAAAATGACTATCCAAATCGCGCATAACTTTAAAACAGTTTCGCGTCATAGCGGAACGTCAACCAAATCCTAGAAATGGTTAATCCTCAAAAATGTTGTCTTAAAATGCGCAACATTGATCCACTTTATAAAAACAGGGGACTAGAGCCTTTGGCATTATCCTAGGCTCTTTATCATCTTGCAGAGCAATCATGAATGTTTCCCTCTCAATCGCCCAGTAATGACGTGGAAAATTTTCACATTCGCTACCACGCAACTAAGAATGTAGAGTATTCTTCTCTAATGGAGTAATCTACTAGTAGGCACATCGTTCCCACTGTCCCTAGAATATTGGAAATTTCTTTTCATTCTCAACTAGGCTACATAAAGCGCTATACTTTGAATTCTCTATCTTATAGAGTTCCAAAACTCTATCCACGTCACCTTTACTAAGAAAACTTTATGTGACTTAGTTACACTACCACAAAGCTGTTTATCTATAAGCACATGACCTAGAGGGTTTACATGACAGCATACAATAATACGCCACATGACCCTAAGTGTTTACAATACAGCATACAATAATGCACTATAGAACTTTAGGTCTTAACTTCGCAACCTTATGAGAAGTAAAATAAAGATAAGCTGCTTGATGGTTACAAATTGCCCACAAATGGCTCTCTACTAACCCATTACTTAAATGGAGTGTAAAATCTGATATGGAGGGCACTTAGTTAGGAATATAGGCAACAAACTAAAGTGCAATCCCCAATTGGGAAACATATTGCTCCATCATTCACCTAACATAACAATACTTGATTCATTATCTCTATTACACCATTGTGTTGCTGAGTACTAAGAATAATCAATTTTCTAAGCATCCATTTCTCTTCACAGAGCTTTCTAAAAACAACTCAAATAGATACTCGCTACCTTGGTTAAAACTAAAAGCACGAAAGCTCTTATCTAATTGATCTTGACCTCATATGTGCAATGTCAAAAATCATCTCAAAACTTTTAACTTATGGAAGATCGAATAGTCTTGACTAAGATGCGTATCGTAGTCTATGAATGTGTCGAGATTAGGGCTAGCTATCATACCCTTACACATATTGTCACGACCCAAACCCGCCCCTATAGGTTAAGCGACGTAACCGGCCAGTAATCCGTGGATTACCTACGGCCTCCAAACAGATTAACAAATATTAAGGGGCTGCGGAAGCAATAATGTAAAATAAACAAGGTCTAATGAGCTGTGATGACATACATGGGACAGAAAATTTTAAAACTTATTTATATACATAAACATGCTAGTCAGATACACCCATATGTACAAAATATTTACATCAAGTACTCCCAAGATCCGACATTACAAAAACACAACCATCGACTAGCATGAAGTGCAAAACTGCCCAAACATCAGGCTTCAAGCGGAACCTCCTCGGGAGGCGCAACAGGTGGCTTGACCAAGACAAAACGAAACATAGGGCCCTCAACTCTGGCCAGGGTCTTGTGCCAGCTCACCTACATATATAATATAAACTGTGAGCGAAAGCCCAGTGAATAATAACAGAGTAAAGGGGTTTAATGAATGATGTCCAGCACAGAATTGGAAATCAGAGTTCATATTAGAAACATAATCACGTTCATGTTCATATTCGTATCAAAACAGATTCATGTACTTGTACAACATCATTTCCATAATCAGGTTTGTAACATAATCATACGTTGTACATCCAATAGCATTCACAAATCTGATGACCCATAAAGGGACCTGATGACCCATAAAGGGACAGCCTTGAAGGCTTTCTGATGACTCATGTGCACAGAGACGTTCTGATGACCCATAAAGGGACCTGATGACCCATAAAGGGACGCATATCATGTAGTGCTAAGGATGCCACGATTAACTTTCAAAATCTTGGACAATCATTCGTTCGTTTCCATCATATCATAGCTTTTCAAAGAATCAATCATTTCGTATCATAGTATACTGAAAATACATAGCATTGAACATAACTTTACAAAGTTATTACTCACAGTGGGCGTTGATACAAGTAGACGAAGTCAAAGGGTCAACAGATTGCGGCACGCGACCTACATAACACATTACGGGTACACACTTTGAAACATGCACTTCAATTGTACAAAACTCACATCCATGATTCTAAGTGTGTATCTAACCCCTTACCCTTAGTATGGAGTCTTAAGTGTGGCCTAGGAATGCCTAGGATGGAATGGGGGTGTAAAAATGCCTTAGAAAATGTTTTTCAAAAGTTGCTGAAAACAGGGGCCTCGCTCGAGCGAGCCTTCCTTCGCTCGAGCGAGCTTCCAAAATCAAAGGCTTCGCTCGAGCGATAACTCCTTCGCTCGAGCGGTCTGATGAAATAGTAAAAGTACTGGATGCTGATTTTTTCCGCGCGATGGTCGCTCGATGCTCGCTCGAGCGGAGCCCTGGACAAAGGTGCTCGCTCGAGCGAGGAATCCTTCGCTCGAGCGAGGAAGCAAAATCTGGAATTTCCAGATTTGTCTTCCAGGTTCGAACCAAGCATTCTTTAACCAAAAACTCAACCTCTTGGGCCCAAATTCTGGAAAATCATTTCAAACTCATAGTACAACAAGTTTTAAAAGCCAATTTATAGAATCATTGCCCAAAAGTGAGTCCATTTGAGCACCATTGCCATAGATTTCCAAGAACCAAGTTTAAACACACATGTATGAGTTCAAATGCATTTCAAAGCTTCAAGTCATGATCCAAGGCAACATTTAACCCAGAAATTTGTTGGCTTCAAAGGCTTTAGCAAAAATATGCACATGCATGTAGAAATTTAACACCCAACAACTTCAATTTCCATGAATGTGTACATGCATGTATGTTACACTACCCAATTCAACAAATTCAAGCTAAAACTAAACTTTAATCCTCCATATGTCATAGAAATATGCAAGAACTAGTTTAATCACATGAATGAGGGGGTGAATTTCTACCTTAAACCTTCAAGTTTGAGTGTGAGAGCTCAATTCTTCCAAGTTGCCTACAATTCCTCCAATTTTCTAAGCCAAGACTTGTTGAATCAAGTTTTCTTCACTCTCCTTTCTCTCTCCCACGTTGGTCTCTCAAGAGTGTGAAAGCAAAAATGTCCCAAGACTAAATCTCCTAATTGTCTAAGTTAGTGGCCTTCAATGGCACTATTGTAAATAAGCTAAGTTCATTATTAAAGTGTTAATTAATCAGATTTAAACATTCAAAATCGAATTTTAATTGAACCTACCATTAATTCACATAAAACCTAACTAGTCTAAAACGCTAATCAATTTCGGAATCGGGCGCCGATAAGGCTTCCAATTTACAAATTAAAGTGTAAAACACGAATAGATATTTCGACACCGCACAGATAAAAACACATAATTCATGCAATGCATATGCTAATTAATTCTAAATTTCCCCTTTATTATTATTAGACATAACTACATTCTAATTAGCGTTAATCAAGGTCGGGGTTATTACACATATCCAGTCACAAATATCATAGTGGTCTAAATGTGCCAATACAAATGCCCTTCTGCAGCTTTCCTACTTACTTGTGCGCAACCATTATGAACAAAGTTACACATTCACATAGGAGTAGGATGTCACAAGCGAGTGGGCCCGAGAGGGCCTACTCAAACTATCCATGTCATCTTCTCATTAATGTGATTAAGTATAATAAGCCACCAGTTCATGACCAATGTCATAAACGAATTCCATTCATTCTAATGTGTGAGTTTTCAAAGATAAGTGTAAAGATTTAGGCCCAACTAGGTAATGACTCACGAAAAATTCATGTTCACTAGATCATAAAAGGATTTCATGGAGATATCAAGTGTGCCTAAGCCACAAATTTAACTAAAAAGTGCTAATCCCTTACACCTTCAAGTCAATTTTATTCTCCATACACTTTACTGCATCTAGTTGAAACATGACTATACTCCTCTTGCCATCTCTATTTCTCGCTTCATAGTAAGTTGCAATTAATTCTACTATCCACAAGAAGGAGAGAATAAGCTATCAATCTATGACAACTCCTAAAGTAACTTAAGCGCGAATTAGGCTAAAGAGTCTAATTCAACACAATGCTCTCACGAGCGATGCATCAAATTCTTAGAGTCATAACCACCTTCTTGGCTTTGACCTATGCTGCAACTTTTGCGCTTAGTGGTAAACGTTATTCAAAAGCGTTTAGCCTAGCTAAAGAGTCATATAAAGAAGCACATCTTCATCTCTCACACTCAAGTGTGGAAATAGTAAGTGTCTAGACTTAGATATGTTGGCAATGCTAATAGACTTTGCAGCCATTAGGCGCTAATCTTTTCACGTAGTGTCAATAGATTTTGCAGCTTCTAAGCACTAATCTTTTAACTTCAAGTGATACTTCAACGCACACTATTACAGTGCGTGAAATTTTGCTCTATCCACCCACATCAGTTGGGTAGAGAGCAAAACACTACTTATACTGGCTACTCGCCTTACATTTAATAACTAACTCATTTAAGCTTACATTTCTTGGATGACGTGACTCTTGAATGTTGCTTCATCCAATGATGCAACATTATTACAAGTCAAATTACAAAAGTCAATCCGCACAGCTCAATAGTCAAGATCATATCTAGATCTATTGAGGGCTTACTCATTTCACAACTCCAAACTTGTCAATCAAAACTACTTAGCATGCTGCTAACCATAGCGCACACATCAGTTTTTATTGCGCCAACAAGGAAACAAAACCACGGCAACTTTGAGTCATATTTCCTTACTTTGGCTCAATTAAGGTCTAACCTAAAGTCTCCAAGACTTTTTGCTCATCTAAAGAATATGATTACATTGTTCACACTTGAACATCTCTACTAAGTGTAGGTCAACCAAATTAACTTCCATAAATTAAGTCAATTTAGAGAGAGAAAAAAAGTGCGCATTGGGATTAATTTGATTAGCATATTATAATATAATTTTGCTACAAAAATCTAAATTAAATAGTGACAATATTACACAAGTCGCAAGATCGAAAATCCGCTATGCTTGTAATCATTTCTTGCGCCACAAGTGATAATTATCCAAAATTTAATTTAATTCATGCACAAAACATTAGTTTTCGAGAGTAAATCTGTAAAGATTTCTCTCAACCGAACAACCTCCCACAAACTATGGCATGTCTAAAGTATGATAAAATATTCTAATTCCATACAATAGCTTCTTAATGTAAATTTACAATCAACTCATGCTATGTTTCATTTAATAATTAAATTTAAATTTAAATTTAATCATGCTATTTTAATCACAACATATTACAAACTCTAGGCAAAAAATAACAATATGCTGTGTTTAATGTTCAGATTATGCCATAATAGAAAATACATAACTTCTGAAATTTTTCTGAAATTTTCTGAAATTTTAAATAATTATTAAACACACATAAAATCGTAAATAAATATTTCAGAATCTGGGAAAATGCAACAATCATACCAGTAAATAGTAAACCATTACAGTATTTTACAGTAAAAATTTTAGCCCCAAAACTTAAATGCAACACCAGAAGCATTTTAAAGCATAAATAATAAATTATTATTTCAAGAAAAATATCTTTTATTTTCATAAACTTTTGAAAATTTTATAGTAGATAAAAAATGTAATTCTGAGTCTAACCATACCAACCACGCTTAAAACAAACCTATAGCGAATTACTTATGACCATTTAAAGCAATTCTGGATTTTCAAAACAAATAAACAGAGCCTTAATTCCAACAGCCAAGCCAGTCAAGCTGGCGCAAAAAAACGGTGCGGCGCGGATAGGTGTGCTTGTGAAGTGCGAACGACGCGCCCGTGAGAAGCGTACCTGGCGCGTGCGGGCAACGGGTGACGCGTGGTGCGCACATAGGTGGCACTGACAGCGTCATCTGGTGTGTGCTACTCACGCGCTGCCTTCCGGGGTGTTTTCTAATCTAATTTTGTTACTGTCGGACTCTATTTTTCAAAATAAAAACAATGATGGTCTCAAAAATGACATTAAAAAACACAAATAATGGGGTGTATCACACTCTCTCTCTAATGAGAGTGGTCTGTACTTCATTTTCTTCCTTAAGCCACCAAAAAATCAAAACGAACCCAAATTAGGGTTTGATTTCATCAACCGTAAGTCCAAATCTAACAAATAATATATGGTTTCAAAAGTCTCGAAACAAGGATTCCAAATATGTAAGATTTGTAGATTGAAATTAAAGCATGTAAAACCATCATGCATGTAAAGTTTCGGGAATATAAAACGGGTCTCAATTTTTCTTAAAATCTAACCGTTGGATTTTCATGAAACTTTGGAGATATGTTCTACATGAAATGTACTACAACATATATAATTTTCAGGTTGATTGGAGAAAGTTCGAGAAAATATTAATTTTTTCATGCATATATCATGTATATATAATTATATACATATTTTAATGCACAAAAAATAAGCACGAAAATATCCATTTGTGGCTCTGATACTAATGTAAGATTTATATAACGCAGCGGGTAAAAGGATTCAAATCATACCTCATGTGATAGAATCTGAAACAAAGAACCTTGTGGGTAAATCATGTGCTTCACCACCACGAATTAAGAACACCTAGCAATGGAGTGATACCACAGTATGAGTATCACCCACTCTAATCACAGTGTAAAGGTTGTATCGTTATTATAATGAAAGAGAGTTAGAGAGAGAATGTGGAAAAAATCATTTATTATTCGATTCATGCCTACATCCCATATATCGTATTTGATATATAGACCAAATATCTAACCATCTATCCATATCTCCTAAGGATAGGATAGATATAGATAGATGGTGGGTTATCCTAATAAATAGGATAATCAGGGAATCAAATTCAAATTACATAGGTAATTTGAATAGGCCATGGGTCATGCCATATGGGCGCCAAAATTCGGGTCCAATACTTGGCCTAATTTCCAACATGTATCATCAGATTATATAAGATTTTTTTTGGTGAAAAAATGTATTAGTTTAAAACATTAGAGCAAAGCGCCAAAGATGTTATTTGCTTTCATTATTAATTGCTTAATTATCTTATTAATCAATCATGAATATCTATATAAAAGTAATAAAAACCAGTGACATACAGAATTTTTCTAACTTCTTCTAGGTTGGTGTTGAATCCGCATAAATATAAGGGTAAATTACGAAAAGTAATTGTGAAAATCACATCCTACCATTTTAAAGTTTTAATTGCATAACAAATGATTTCTTTCACTAAATTAAGGGTTATTTTTTGGTAAATCCTCTTTTTAGATATTTTATTCTATCTAACTCATATTCTTTTTGAGTATTCCATTAAGTCCTATTTAATGTAATACGTCCAAATAATCCTTTCTAATTTTCTATACATATTTCTATTTTGAAACTAATACATAACAATATTCCCTCATTTTATGGAGAAAATCTCTCCATCATTCTAAAAAAAAAAAAAAAATTCCCTTATTACATAGAGAAAATATCTCCCTTATTCAAAGAAGAAAATCTCTCCTATATTTCATGAAGAAAATCTCAAATTATGAACTTTAAATCTTTTTATAATTTGAAAATTTTTAAAATAATGTAACAAAAAATCTAAATGAAAATCAAAATACAATGTGAAAGTTCACAGTAAATAACAAAAATACAACTAATTTTTGAAAAAACAAAACATATACTAAAGTACAATATGAATGTTCACAATAAACAACAAACATACAACTGACCTTCGAAAAAATAAAATTCATACCAAAATACAATGTGAATGTTCACAATTTATAAATACACCTAGCCTTAAAAAAATAACTCATACCAATGTAAATATTTACATTGGTAGTGAAAATATAAAATAAAATTGAAAAAAGTGAAAAATCGACTATTTCAAATGTTCAATGATAACAAAAATGATTGTTCAACTAACAAATATAGTAACCAAAACAACAAACACACAATTAACTTTGAAAACAACAAAACTTCTACCAAAGTACAATGTGAATTTTCACAATTTACAATTAATATACAATTAGTTTTTTTTAAAAAAAAATAAACTCATACCAATGTGAACATTTACACTAAAACATGAAAATATAAAATAAAATTGAAAAAAGTGAAAATCAACTATTTTGATTGTTTAATTGTAACAAAAATGATTATTTAACCAACAAACATAGTAAAAAAATAAATAAAATACAACTAACTTTCAAAAAAGCTACAAAACAAAACTCATACCAAAATATAATATGAATGTTCACAATTTACAATTAACATACAACTAACTTTAGAAAAACTAAATTCATATCAATATGAACATTCGCACACAACATGAAACAAAATTAAAAGAAAAAAATAACTATTTCAATTGTTTAATGATAACAAAAAAATGATTGTTCAAACAAGCATATTAACAAATAACCAATGGTATATGAACATTTTCATCTTGCAAAATATATAATTATGTCCGTATTTATATTTTAACACTTATTTCTCAGACTTTCAAACAATGTGAAATGTGAACATTTACACTGATTGACAAAAAAAAATAGAAACAATGGCAAAAATAGAATTAGAAATCCAAAAAAAAAAAATTCAATCACTCTAAAAATAAAAAAATATCACCCACATCATCATCTTCATCATCATCTTTATCATTATCACTACAATTAACAATTTATGTAATTTCATCATTACATCAATCCAAATCAAACCAAACCTACCTTTGAGGAATATGTTTGTAACAAAATTAATTAGACATAAACAGAGTTTCGTCTTACAACAATAGAGAAATATAGGCTCCGTTTGGTAGAGCTTTCTAAATATGATTTGAGAGTAAGAGTTGTATTTTGAGTTTGTGAGTTTTAGAATTATGATTTGAGTGTGGAAAATTTGTTTGGTGAAAGAATTTTAAAAAGAGTTTTGAATTGAGTGGAAAATTTTTAATGTGACATATGATATTTGATACAAAAACTTATAACTCGTAACCAAACACACAATTCAAAATTCTATTAAAGCTCATAAAAAATTTTAAAAAATTTAAAAAATATTTTTTATTGAATATATAAAAATTAACAATTGCAAAAAATATATATATATTTGCACTGTTCTGGTCAACCGGCCGAATGACCGGTGGGATGACTGGTTAGCCCAAATTTTCCCGCCTTCGACCGCGTTTTCAAAAGTGAGTATGGAATTAATTTTCGAAAATCACAAACAAACACCATACTTAAATGAAGCTCTGGAACTAACGTTCCAGAGCTCCACCAAACGGAGCCATATAGTTTCAAAACAGAGCAACAATGGACAAACACAGAACTTCGAATACAAAGTAATAATGATGGAACACAAAGTTTCACTGCAACAATAGAGGAACATAATATTGTTTCACCACTATGTATAAACTAGAGTTTCTAAATCCTACCAAATAGAGAGTTTCAAACCCTAGCACAATAAAATGGTACCACAAATGTGAATGAAACTGATCAAAAAGAAAAACGTGAATAATTATAACTACCAAAATAGAGGTAACAACAAAAGAAAATGTGTATATCCTTTTTCTATATAATACATATCAACAATAGATATAAGGGTACAAAAATCCAACAAACAATATAAATCAGGAAAAAAATGACTTCATGAAATAAAAATATAAATACATAGGACTAACTAGGTTATAATTTTCTTTGGTGGACTTATTGAGTTAGAACACCTCTAAATAGAATTTATCAATAAAAAAATCCTTAAATCAACTATTAAGTTAATTAATATTTTTTAATAATGTCATAAATATATTTCTATTAACAATTTTAACAATTTTACTATATAGAAAAGTAGATCGATTTTTTTTTTTTTTTTCCGGTTAACTCTTTTAAATGACAAATTATAACAGAAGATATTTATAACTTTAATACCATAAAAAATAATCCATACAACAAATATGAAGAAATATATTTATAATTTAACTAAGTATAAATAAACACAAAGAAACATGATACCACTAATACGTATACCAAACACCAAACACCAAACACCAATCCCCCATCTCCTTACTACATCCATTAACACTCTCATTAAAAAACCTAACCGTACACCACCCAAAAATAAAATAAAATACTAATACCAATACAAACAAGTGGCAGACATGAATCCAAAAGACAGACTCAACCATGAAGCATATCAGATCAGAACATGAACATGCCTGCAGCAGAAGCCATGATGGGTTGATTCACATACATCAAGTTCCATGGGTTCAAGAAATCATCACCACCACCACCAATACCATCAAACCCGCCATTAATATCATTCTTGGAGCTCGAGCAATCAATAATCTCATTCAGAGAACTCAACCGGTGAGTCAACTCATCCACCTGAGCTCTCAGAACCGAGTTCTCAGCCTCAAAATTCGCCCACATCTGTGAAGTCAAATTCACGTTTGTCATTACATAGCCATTCTCATCCCTGAGTCGACTCGCCTGTGCCACCAGCTCGTCCAAGTGCTTCTGCTTCCTCATCCGCGATCTTCGAGCCGATTCGCGATTTGAAATCATTCTCTTTCTCTTCCTCTGATCATCCATGCCCTGTTTCAGATCTCCTTCAGAGCTCGCGCTATGAAGAAGATGACTTGACCCTGAAGAAACCCCACTAGGAGAGGCCATCATATACTACTAATTAATATGCTTCAAGAGATATTAAAAAATTTATATGAAAATGGGTTTGATTGATATATATATATATGAGGATATTTCAGAATTTCAGAAATGGAAGTGATTGTTGATGGGTGTGGGAGATTGAATGGAGAGGTGGATGATATGGAGAATGGAGTTCATGAGAAGACGTAGAACCAGTAGAGGAAAACAACAGAGAAAGATTGGACTAAGTGGGTTCGCCGGCGAAGGGTGGAGTTTATGGCGAACCCGGAAAGGAGGACTTCACTAGTACCGGAGACATGAATCTGATCAAACATCAAGAACCATAACCATCGAATATATATATATATATATAGAGAGAGAGAGAGAGAGAGAGAGAGTCTGAGAAGAGAGTTTCAGAACCTCTTGGGCAGATCTGGCAGGGAAACAGGGAGAGAGAGCCTCAAATTGTAGAGGGAATAGGAGGAGGAGAGGAGGAGGTTTTGAGGGAATGTTGATGGTGGAATTTATAGAAAAAAAAAAAGAAATGAGCGGGAATACTAATTAGTGTTACTACTAATGATGTGGCAGCGGGTCTCATTTACTGTCACAATGTTTTTGTGTCTTTTTTTTTTTTTTTGTTAAAAGTGGATGCCAACTCATTAGTGGTGCTTTAGAGCACCACTTTTAGTGGGATGTAACATTATTAGAAAAAAAATAGACATTGAAATTGATTAAAAATTATTATTTAAATATGAGTAATGCTATTCAGGTTTAGAAGTTAGACATATTTTTAAATCTAGTGATATCTTAAGAAAATAATTAATTGTTAAAAAATAAATTTAGAAAGTAAAGTTTTATATAATATTGTGGAGAGGAGTGAGAGAGCCACTTGTTAAGGTTATAAAGGTTACTTCCCAATTGTTATTTTTACTATTTTATATTACCGGATTAAATTAATTACTAAATAACTATTGATAATAAAAAATTAATTAATGTGTTTGGTTTGGATTTTCTGAATTAAGTTTTTAGAAAATCGAATTTTTTGTTTTTTGTTTTTCGTATTTTTTTATTTTTAGTGAATATTTTTAAAATTTTAAGTATTTTTTTTATTTTTTTAGATGCATCTTATTTAAATGTGTCTAAAAAGTAAAATATTTGTGAAAAAATATTTTAAAAAATTAATAAATACACAAAAATATAAAAAATGTATTGAATTTTTATATTTTTTTGTATAAAAAAATTCACAAAAATTATACTTTTTAAGTGTATTTATGTTAGGTGTGTCTAAAAATTAAAAAAATTGCTTAAAATATTAAAAAAATTCATTAAAAACAAAAAAAAATATGAAAAAAAAGGAAGTACAATTTTCTGAAAAGTATTTTTAGAAAATTCACACCAAGCAAAGTGAATAGTAGTTTGTTTTTTAATGAAATAAACTATAATAATTATATTTGTATATTATAAATTATGTATCATATGTATGTTATTAAAGATGGTGTAAAATATTATCCAATCAGTTAAAAATGTACCGATCTACACTAATTCACATCATTTAATTATAATATATTTTTGAAATTGCTCCGTTTATATATATATATATATATATATATAACTTCTAATAAAATATCAAAATAAAAATGAGTGTGAAAGAGATTTAAGTTATGAAATTTATTACAAATTAATAATTATATATATAAAAAATATTATACAAATTAATATTATATATTATACAAATACTTGATAATTGATTAATAATATTCTTCAATTCGTCTATTCGTCCCAAACCACCCATATAACAATTTGATTGTCCACTAATTTGTCATTTAATTTATAATTTATAATTTATAATTTTACTTTCAAACCATTTAAACCACACCCCAATTACTATCATTGGTCATCATCACATGAATTTGAAAGGTCTCGGTTATCATGTTTATTATCAATAGAATAGTATTAGTAAGACCATCTCCAACGGTTAATATTATATTAGTTATTAAATTTGAATTTGGTAAAAAAAGTCTTCTTTTGCTCCTGAGAGGGTAATTTATGTTTAAATTGGGCCGAGCTACGATAGTGGGCCGGTCTATGGTCCGTATTGAAGAGGCTGAGAAGATGGGCCCCGGACAAATGTTAGTCCGGTCCGAAGTAAAGAATTTCCACCGAAGTAAGTTCTTGAATTTAGGTCGGTCGCAGGTTGTTTGGGTTAGCTCGGTCATGTTGTTCAGAACCGAGGTATATTGGACCTGCTTTAGGACCTGAGCAAGTGGTAGCTCGGCTTAATTCTTCTATGGATAGCTCGGCCTTTGCATACGAGGCCGAGGTAGGGGAAAGGAAAGTGGAGCCGAGGTAACTGTTGTTCGGTCTTCAGTGATTAGTTCAGTCGTAGCATGGGGAAGCCGAGGTAAGAGAAAGTAAGGGCCGAACTAGAGGTTACTTCGGCCATATTGGAGTCCGGCCGTGGTAAAACCATCCTACTTGGTTCAAGCAGTGAGGGGGGTGTTGGAGGATAAGCATTATCTTCCAGGAGTATGAATCCTAGAAGGACTCTACATGGAGGAGTAAGAGTCCTACTAGGATTGTGCCACACGAAATCTATAAAAGCTCACCCATATCACCTTTGGAGAGGTAATGCAACTTTGCTCCCTGAATACGTAGAGCTTTTGCCTATTTGTCTTGTTGACTGACTTAGGCATCGGAGAGGTTTCCGGCACACACCCGCCGGCTAGCTCACGTTTGTGTTTTCAGGTAGTAGAACGACGACGTACGGAGGAGTGCAGACTTGATCAACAGGATTATACGAGAAGGCATATTTCTTTCCCGTACAATTGGCGCCGTCTGTGGGAACTCAGACAAGAACAACCTCTTGATCAAGCTTTTTTTTCTCCCAAAAATCAATGGCGAACAACGAAGAATTACCTCAGTCTGCCGTCGACGGACTAACTCCAGAAGGGGGTGCAAGGCGCGAAGGCCTACCCGTGGTCACTCCCATGGCGAACCTGGAACCACACAGACAAAATTCCAGAAGGGATGCAAGGGGACGTAGGCGGAATAACAGCCCTCATCCCTCTCGTTCGCAAAGCCTAGAAAGACAAAGACGCAGAATTGATCCTCAAACTTTGGAGGATCGCGTCAGGGAACAAGACGAATTGATCCGGCGAATGGCAGCAGACATGGAATCTCTGAAACGTCAGGTGAAAGGAAAAGAAGTGGCGACAGGAGAGGGGCGCACAAACAAGACGCCCCCTCGCCACTCGGGAAGTCGTAGTCAGAGTACTACGCCCTTTCAAGCAGAGAACAAGAGCCTTAGGACGGGCGACACGCAATCCAGATCTTCCAGAACTCGTCACTCCAGGTCTGAGAGGGCGAGGTCTGAGAGGTCACACACCGGGCGAAGCACGTACTGGCCCTCGCATACGCACCAGACGAGATCCAGGCAGACGGAGTTACCCAGATCGTCCGACCTACTAACCGTGCTAGAAGAAAAGGCGCGATGGAAGGAGGACGCCAGGGCGCGCGACCCACATAGAATTTCTGCCTTACAGCGGTTGGCTCCTCGGACGCACGGAAGCGTCGAGGTTGGAATGCCAATACCGCGTCCCGCTTACGAACCAACGGACAAGGCGTTGGCGAGGCTGTAGACCTCACCATTCGCCCCAGCAATAGAGAACGCGCCCCTACCGTCAGGCTTCCTACAGCCCAAATTCACAACATATGAAGGGAAGACGGATCCCTACTCGCACTTAAGCCACTTTCGCCAGGTCATGGCTGTATACCGGCGGAATGAGGCCTTGATGTGCATTCTATTCCCTTCAAGCCTTGGCGATCTAGGCTTGACTTGGTTTGAAAAACTCCCAGAAGGCAGCATAGCCTCCTGGGCGCAATTGGCAGAGGCGTTCGTGACAAGGTTCCGAACAAACACGAAAACCCCGGTGGAGATCGACCAATTACTCTCCATCGACATGGGCGATGAGGAGACCCTGAGGTCATACAACAGTCGCTATTGGGAGACATTCAACCAGATTGGGGACTGCCCAACCAATCTCGCCATTGCGCAATACAAAAGAGGCCTTCCAGTCGGGAACAGACTGAGGGACTCTATCACCATGACACCGCCCCTCACCATGGAGGCCCTGATGGAGAGAGTGCATCAGCACATCAGGGTAGAAGAGGATGGCGCGCGTGCCAAAGCAAAATCTGGCGCGACCGCAGCACCAGAGAAGAAGGCCTCAGCAAAAGTCAACGCAGTAGACCGTCCGAACAGAAACGGACGTGGCAAAAGAGACAACGGAGAAGACCAAGACAAAAGATGGTTGAGAGTCCGCACTGCCATCACCACGGTCTTCAAGAAACCGATCTACCGTATACTTAGCGAAATTCGAGACGAGCCTTTCGTCAAGTGGCCAGCTAAGTTAGGGGAAGCTCAGAAGGACTACGATGACAGATCGAGGTGCACCTTCCACAAAGAAAAGGGGCACCGCACTGAGAATTGCACACCATTGAGGCAACATCTAAAAGAGTTGGTGGCAGCGGGTCACCTGGACAAATACATAGAAGGAGGGGCACAGCCAGCCCCCCAGGACCAGAATATGCCCAATGGAATGCCGAACGACGCCCCACCTCAAGGCGTCATCAATGTAATACATGGAGTCTTTGAACCTGAGCGTATGTGCGAGCTCAAAGGTTCAATCAAAAAAGCTGAGCACGTAAGGGAGGTGCTAAGTGCCCAACCAGTAGTCAAAAAGGGGAAGACAGAGGCCACAAATGTCATGTCTTTTTCGGATAAAGACTTGGCAAGGATTTATTGCCCTCACAACGATGCCTTGGTCATCACTCTCCGAGTCAAGGATTTTGACGTCAAGCGGATTCTGATTGACCAAGGTAGTTCGTGTGAAATTATGTACTATGAAACCTTCAAACAACTAAAGTTGCAAGATAAAGACTTGGCGCCTGCTGTATCTCCCCTTATCGGATTCAACTCCATGCCAGAATGGCCCGTCGGCAAAATTATCCTCCCAGTCAGAGCAGGGAGTGTGACGAAACAAGTGGAGTTCTGGGTGATAAAGGTCCCCTCCACCTACAACGTAATCCTGGGCAGAACATGGCTGCATGCCATGCGCTCGGTGGCATCCTCCTACCACCAAGTGATGCGGTTCCCAAACGACGCCGGAGTAATTGAGGAAGTATATGGGGACCAGATCATGTCCAAACAATGCTTCGTCACAACGAATGGTAGCCGCGCTGCCAAAGGATATGTTCATTCGGTTGAAGAACCTGAGAGTAACGAACTGTTCGCAGAGGTTGGCAAAGCGGCTGATCAGAAAGCGGTGGAAGACTTGGTGGAGGTAAGAATCGATGAAAAGAACCCGGATAAGTTCTTTTTGCTTGGTTCGTCGTTATCCAGCGCTGAGAGGTTGGAGGTTATGGAATTCCTGACCTCCAACATCGAAGTGTTTGCCTGGACGCCTTACGACATGCCAGGCATTGATCCAAACCTCATCTGCCACCAACTCAATGTCCACCCATCTGCCAGACCGGTCATTCAACGCACGCGCAGATCGGCATTCCACCACGCCGAGATAGTGGCAGAAGAAGTGGGAAACCTACTGGAGGCAGGAGCAATCAGAGAGGTACATTACCCCAAATGGATCTCCAACACAGTCGTGGTGCCAAAGAAGAATGGCAAGTGGCGCGTCTGCGTCGATTATAAGACGGTCAACAAAGCATGCCCGAAGGACAGCTTCCCCCTACCAAGGATAGATCAATTGGTGGACCTAATGGCAGGGCACAGCAGGCTTAGCTTCCTTGACGCATACAGAGGCTACCATCAGATAGCCATGCACGAACCGGATCAGGAAGTAACATCTTTCACCACTCCAAGAGGACTATACTGCTACAAGGTCATGCCCTTTGGCCTAAAGAACGCAGGGGCGACATTCCAGAGAATGGTCACAAAGATGTTCGAGCCATTGTTAGGCAGAACAATGGAGGCTTACATCGACGATATGGTGGTCAAAAGCAAGGATGCGGATGACCATCTAAAGGACCTAAATGAGATGTTCCAGATCCTGAAGGAACACAAGCTGCGCCTTAACGCTTCTAAGTGCGCATTCGGTGTAGGGTCTGGCAAGTTTCTGGGTTTCCTGGTGACCAACCGGGGTATTGAGGCAGACCCCTCCCAAATCAAAGCAATTCAGGAGTTAGAGAGGCCTAACTCAGTGAAAGAAGTGCAGCATCTCACCGGCATGGCAGCAACACTTAACCGATTCATCAGCCGGTCTTCAGACAGATTGCGTCCATTCTTTCAGTCATTAAAAGCTAAGTTTGAGTGGGACGAAGAATGCGACCGAGCTCTGGAGAGCTTGAAGGAATACATGTCTTCTCCACCACTACTTGTCACCCCAATACTTGGAGAAGAACTCTTCCTCTACTTGGCAGTCTCTCAGCACGCGGTAAGTGAGTGTTAGTTCGCGCAGAAGGTATCCAACATCTACTCATCTTCTATGTCAGCAAGACATTGCTGGGAGCCGAAACAAGATACTTGCCTCTAGAGAAGCTAGCACTGGCCTTAATGATGGCCTCAAGGAAGTTGTCACATTACTTTCACGCCCACACCATAGTTGTTCTCACAGCCTTCTCACTCAAGGCTTTATTTGAAAGGGCGAACTTTTCTGGGCGAATTCTGAAGTGGGCAGTAGAATTGGGACAATATGACATCAAGTTCCAACCCAGAACCGCAGTAAAGGCCCAATCTTTGGCAGATTTCGTCGCGGAGTTCACTCCTGGAAGCCACCAAGTCTGCCCAATCGACCTGACTGACGCAACCGAACTAGGGATGGAGATTGACGCCGGAATAGCGCAACCCCTAGTGCAGGTTACTCAGCCAGAACCCAAGGCAGACCAGAGTAGAGAAGGCAAGGAGGAAACAGACCTTGCTACACCAAGTGAAAACTCACCAACAACTAATGACTTGGACCCATCGGAAGACAAGGGGCAGACTGCAACTATGGATCATGAAGGAAACTCCAGCGACATTCCAGACCCCACAACATCATCCGATCCCTCCATATGCTGGAAGTTGTTTGTAGGGGAAATGTGGAAGCTCTTTGTGGATGGAGCATCCAACCGACATGGCGCAGGACTTGGCATAGTCCTCATCTCTCCAGATGGCCTAGTGGTGGAGCAGGCAATCAACCTTGGCTTCCCAGCGTCAAACAACGAAGCAGAGTATGAAGCACTTCTGGCAGGCCTCAAGTCAGCGTACTACATGAAGGCCACCGAGCTAATGGTTTACAGCGACTCCCAGTTGGTGGTAAACCAAATATCTGGCGACTACGAGGCAAAGGATGATAGAATGGCTAAGTACCAAGAATTGGTCAGAACAGAAATAAAGAAGTTTGAAGTGGTAGTAAGGATAGAACAGATCGGCAGGGAGGAGAATAGCAGAGCAGACGAACTAGCAGGCTTCGCCTCAATGGCGGATACCTCCATCCCTCATCCACTATTGATCGACTACCTGCCTAGACCAAGTATTGAAGACCCAGAAGCAGAAGAGGTATGTTGTGCGGAGTTAGGCCCTTCTTGGATGGATCCCATCATATCGTTCCTGAAAAACGGCACCTTACCAGAAGAAAAGAAAGAAGCCAACAAACTAAGAGCAAAGTCGCAGAGATTTTGGCTCTCTCCATCGTTGGCATTATACAAGAAGTCGTTCTCAGGACCTTACTTAAAGTGTGTTCACCCCAGCAAGGTGGAAGCGTTCCTGTTCGAAATACATGAGGGGGTATGTGGCAGCCATCAAGGAGGAAGATCATTGGCATACCGAGCTATTTCACAAGGATACTGGTGGCCATACATGCAAGCAGACTCAGAGAAGTATGTCAAAAAATGCGAAAAGTGTCAGAAGTTTGCACACCAAATACACCAACCTGCCAGAGAACTACTACCATTAACTAGCCCATGGCCTTTCGCAATGTCGGGTTTAGACATAGTAGGTCCACTTCCAACAGCACCAGGCAACAAGAAGTTCTTTCTTGCGGCAACAGACTACTTCACAAAGTGGGTGGAAGCAGAAGCCTTGGCGTCAATCAAGGAAAAAGATGTGAAGAAGTTTGTCTGGCAGAACATCATTACTCGCTTTGGCATACCAAAGGCACTGATCTCAGACAACGGCACTCAATTCGATGGTAGGATTTTCAAAGGCTTTTGCGAAGAGTACAAGATAGAGTTCTACAATTCTACACCGGCATATCCTCAAGCAAATGGACAGGCAGAGGCGTCAAACAAGGTAGTCTTGGATGGATTGAAGAAAAGGCTAGAAAAAGCCAAAGGCAAGTGGGCAGAAGAGCTCCCCCACGTTTTATGGGCTTACCGCACCACGCCTCGGCGATCGACAGGAGAAACACCATTCTCCCTAGCTTATGGCATGGAGGCAGTCATCCCATTAGAAGTTGGCCTCCCCACAATTCGAAGCGAAAACTTTGACCCAGACTTAAATGGCGAAGCCATAGCATTGGAACTTGATCTTGCGGAAGAAAGACGAGACAGAGCATTAGTTCACATCGCCTCCTACCAACAAGAGTTGTCTAGAAAGTATAACAAAACAGTGCATCCAAGGCAATTCAAGATCGGAGATTGGGTACTGCGCAAAGTGATGGGAAATACCTTGGTTCCAGGAGATGGCAAGCTGGACCTAACTGGGAAGGACCTTACAAAGTGGTCGGATTAGCAGGCAAAGGGGCATACCACTTGGAAGATGAGGACGGCAAAGCAATTCCCAGGCCATGGAACACAGCAAATCTCAAGTTGTTTTATTTTTAGCTTTTTTTTCCTTTTAAATATGTATAAATTTTTTACTTTCTCAATAAAACAAATTGATTCTTTTTCAGAACAATTGTTTTCAGTAGACAGTAGCTTTAGCCAGATAGTAGCATTGTAAACATAGTTGGCCGGGATAACCAGCTATGACCCTTTCTAAGCCCAGGATCAGGATCCAGGCTGCAGGACGTTTTGGTCGGAATAACCAAAACACTTTATTCTAAGTTGGCTGGAAAAACCAACTTAGAGGTTGGCTGGACTAAACCAATACCCATCCTAAGCCCAGGATTAGGATCCAGACCGCAGGACGTTTGGTCGGAATAACCAAACACTTTATTCTAAATTGGCTGGAAAAACCAACTTAGAGGTTGGCTGGACTAAACCAACATTTGTTTCTCCTCAGCCAAAGTAAGGGTATGGCTGAAGAGAGGTTGGCTGGATTAAACCAACATTTGTTTCTCCTCAGCCAAAGTAAGGGTATGACTGAAGAGAGGTTCGCTGGACTAAACCAACATTTGTTTCTCCTCAGCCAAAGTAAGGGTATGGCTGAAGAGAGGTTGGCTGGACTAAACCAACATTTGTTTCTCCTCAGCCAAAGGAAGGGTATGACTGAAGAGAGGTTGGCTGGACTAAACCAACATTTGTTTCTCCTCAGCCAAAGTAAGGGTATGGCTGAAGAGAGGTTGGCTGGATTAAACCAACATTTGTTTCTCCTCAGCCAAAGTAAGGGTATGACTGAAGAGAGGTTGGCTGGACTAAACCAACATTTGTTTCTCCTCAGCCAAAGTAAGGGTATGGCTGAAGAGAGGTTGGCTGGATTAAACCAACATTTGTTTCTGCTCAGCCAAAGTAAGGGTATGGCTGAAGAGTGGTTGGCTGGATCAAACCAACTCTTTGTACTCTTCAGCCGAAGTAAGTTATATCGGCTGAAGAATGGTTGGCTGATTTAAACCAACACTGGATACTCTTTAGCCGAAGTAAGTTATATCGGCTGAAGAGTGGTTGGCTGGATTAAACCAACACTGGATACTCTTCAGCCGATGTAAATTATATCAGCTGAAGAGTGGTTGGCTAGCAAGTTAGATAGCTTAAACCGGATTATGGTATACGGCAGAAAGCAAGCATTCAAACCGGTATAACAGTTGAAGAATAAAAGACATTGAAAGTCCAAAAGAAATGAAGGCATACATATACAAAACCGAAACAAGAGTTCAAGAGAGATTTTTTTCATTGAAACACAGTGAAAGTACAATTGAGGGGCCGCAGCCCGGTTACAAAAAGTTCAAAAACAAAAAGAAAAATCAACGAAGAAGTGCATCAAGTTCAACATCAAATTCATCCCCGGCATTTGTCTGGAGTCCGGTTTGAGGAGGGAGCTCGGTTTGAACCGTGGTGTCAACCGGAAGCACGGTTTCAGCCGGTATCTCGTTAGTCAAGTCTTCAATTACTGGCTCTAACCGAGCTGCCTGATTGCTAGATTGTTCGTTGACGGCCGGGGTCAGGGTCGGCTCCTCATCTTCTTCGGAATCATCATCATCTTCTTCAGACCCTTCCAGGAACTGCCTTTGGAGATCGGCAGCGTATTGTGAAAGTGAAGCCGGAATGGAGGGTGGAGCGTCGTAGACCTCGGTGTCGGCCGTACAACCGAACTTCTCCACCGCAGTCCTCCAGCCACACTTGAAAAAGAGATCCTTGGCTGCATCGCATTGAAGGGTATATGCGTCTTCGGCTTCTTTAAAGCCTCGTTTTGCGGCTTCCTTCACTCCAGCCTTCAGCTGCCCTATCTCGGCGTCCTTTTTCTTCTCAAGTTTGGCCAAAAGGCGCAGGTATTTATCTTTTGTCTCGTTTGCAACCTTCAGCTTTTCGGCCTCGACCGAATTGGCAAGCTCGGTCAATCATTCATTCTCGCTACGTAGCTCGGCCAGTTGCTTTTTTACCTCCTCCAGCTCGGCCGTTTTAGCTTCGGCCTCTGCCATGGCCTCCCTGGTATTTCTCCTTAGTTCCATCACCTTCCTGTGGGTAACGTGGTTTTTTTGTATGGCCTGCAAAGGAGTAGTGAATTTACTGTTAGCCGAAATGAAAGTTGGAAAGAATTACGTAAAAAGAAGAAAGCTATGTACCAGAATCATTGACTTGGTTGAAGACCGTATGGACTTCAGTTCGGTGTTAAGTTGCTTATAGTGGTGCTCCATATCCTTTGGAAGGCACACACTTTTGGCAAGATTGAAGGCCATCAGATGGTCCTTCTCAGTGACAACGGAATCAGAAGCCGAGATATCTCGGTTGTTGAAAAACAGTTCGGGGACCCATTTAGAGCTGGTAGCTCGGTCAGAATGCTTGGGTTGATGGCTCTGTTGAGGGCTTGGAGGAAGGCTGGGTGGCAAAACGGTCTCATCCTCATCAGCAAGGCGACGCTCGGTTTGGCTAGTCCGGGCGCGCTTGCCTGGACGAGATGAGGATGGCTGTTGAGAAGGGAGTGCTACCACGGTCTCGGTTGCCTGACCGGGTTGTGGCACCTCGGCTCTGGTTGTTGCAGTAAGCATGGCCTTCAGTCTGTTCTTCTTTGCCATTTCTTGTTCGGCAGTAAGTGGCACTAGGACGATCGGGGGCAAGGTCGGGTCCGGTTCAGGAGCGTCTTCGAGGAGGAAGTCGGTCACTCTTGCTTTTCGGCGACCGGAGTATCGGTAGGTCGGCTCGAAATTCAGGAGTTTTGCCCAGCTTCTCTCCTTTACTCGCAGTGCGGCGCGCAGAACACCAAGGTTTGGGTAGCCGTAGTTCGATAGAAGATGGGCTTTATCTGCAAAAGAAAGTGAACTGTTAGTTCGGTTTAGAAGAGAAAGCCGAAATAGAGGAAAGTGTGAAATATAACCGAAGTAAGTGTACCAGGAATTCCTTTGTTCCAGTTTATAGCCCAGCCAGGAATCTGGGCCTGGTGGTCCTCAAAATTTCCAGAGACCCAAAAAAAGTCATCATCGTTCAAGTCTTTGTCCGGTGTATGTTTTACTATTTTCTCTCGGCCACGGCGTACTCTTAGGTAGTAACACCAGCCTTCGTTCTTAGAACCTATGGAATATTGGTGTAGTATCTCGGCCAAACCTAGGTTGAGACCGGTTTTGTGGTTCAGTGCGGCTATACCCATTATTACTCGGTATGTATTGGTGGATAGTTGGGTTGGGCATAGTCTGGTTTGCCTTAAGAATTCACAAATTAGGGGTTGGACCGGGAACCTAAGTCCGGTCTCTATTATTGATTGGAGGGTAAAGGGAACAAAACCATTGTTGCCCCATGGGTCAACATCTTGTTCGGCTAGGGTGAGATTTACATCGGCTGGAATGTTGTAATCTTTTCTGAATTCGGCTAGGCCGCCTGGGGTTTCTACTAGGAATCTATACTTCCCCATCTATCGGATAAATAAAGAATAAATTACTTCGGCTGAAGAAGTTGTGCTCAGTAGCTCGGTCGAGCCTTCAAAGAGAGTGGCCTGGGCAACCTAAAGTCTGCAAAGTGGAAGAACAAGGTGTTAAGCACAGATCATTGATCGTGCTAGAAAAATAAAACAGAAAGGGAAACCTGACTTCGGCTACATAGGGGGCTAACGGGATCTACCTCGGTTTGAACAAGGTGGTCGTTATCTCGGTTTGGCAAGATGTTTGGTTGTCTCGGTTCTGCCTATGGTTTTTGTTACTTCGGTTAAGCGTCAAGGGGCAGCTTTCTGAGTTCGGTTTACAAACTGAGAAAGCTGGCTCAGCCCCCGAGGCATAGCTCGGTCGAGGGCCGAGATTCCTAGTGCGGTGTGTTTTTATTTCGGCTAGTATGAATCAGATGGTGACTTATTAAGGCTGCTGAGATGTGCACAAGTGCCAGTCCGGTTCCAGTTTTCCTATATCTGTGTATAAAAGTAAACGGTATCCTAGTCCGGTTGCTTCGTGATTTTGGATCAAAATCAGTGTTCTACAGGTTCTTATGTGCATTCGTATGTTCTATAACTAAGTTTTTCAGAAACAAAGTTAAGCATGAAAAGTGTTTTGCAAAAAACACACAAAGCAGATTACTACGGATCAAAACGAAAGCAAAAGAAACAGACACAGGTTCGTAATGTTTACCTGGTAGTGAAAAATGGACAAGATCAAAGTAGATGGGAGCGAAAACACCAGCTTCAGAAATGCAAGGATTGACGAGGCAGCAGGAGGTCAAGAAGAGAGATAAGGAAGGGTGAAAAGTTTTTGTGAATGATCTGTGGAATGAAAAGGTTTTTTTTTTGTTTTGGAAGAAAGGAAAAATGCGGGAACTATTCAATTTTTTCGGAGTACGAGGGCGGCTTGACAGCTGTGAATGGCCAATAAAAGGCTGCCACGTGTCGTTGGAATGTGGAACGCTTCAGTTGCTGTGATTGAAGAGACGTTTGACCGGACGTGCATAGCTCGGCCTAAGTTTAGCTCGGCTGGAAAAGCTAAATAATTTTTTAGCTCGGCTGGAGAAGCTAAAAGGTTTTCAGCTCGGCCGGAATAGCTAAAGGATTGTAGCTCGGCTGGATAAGCTAAAAACTTTAGCTCGGTTTACAGACAGGTAATCCCTATCATGCTGTACAGATGGAATTAAGGGGCAACTGAGAGGGTAATTTATGTTTAAATTGGGCCGAGCTACGATAGTGGGCCGGTCTATGGTCCATATTGAAGAGGCTGAGAAGATGGGCCCCGGACAAATGTTAGTCCGGTCCGAAGTAAAGAATTTCCACCGAAGTAAGTTCTTGAATTTAGGTCGGTCGCAGGTTGTTTGGGTTAGCTCGGTCATGTTGTTCAGAACCGAGGTATATTGGACCTGCTTTAGGACCTGAGCAAGTGGTAGCTCGGCTTAATTCTTCTATGGATAGCTCGGCCTTTGCATACGAGGCCGAGGTAGGGGAAAGGAAAGTGGAGCCGAGGTAACTGTTGTTCGGTCTTCAGTGATTAGTTCGGTCGTAGCATGGGGAAGCCGAGGTAAGAGAAAGTAAGGGCCGAACTAGAGGTTACTTCGGCCATATTGGAGTCCGGCCGTGGTAAAACCATCCCACTTGGTTCAAGCAGTGAGGGGGGTGTTGGAGGATAAGCATTATCTTCCAGGAGTATGAATCCTAGAAGGACTCTACATGGAGGAGTAAGAGTCCTACTATGATTGTGCCACACGAAATCTATAAAAGCTCACCCATATCACCTTTGGAGAGGTAATGCAACTTTGCTCCCTGAATACATAGAGCTTTTGCCTATTTGTCTTGTTGACTGACTTAGGCATCGGAGAGGTTTCCGACACACACCCGCCGGCTAGCTCACGTTTGTGTTTTCAGGTAGTAGAACGACGACGTACGGAGGAGTGCAGACTTGATCAACAGGATTATACGAGAAGGCGTATTTCTTTCCCGTACAGCTCCAATAGTTTCATCAAATTGGTATCAAATGTAAAATTTTATTTTTCTTTCATCAAACTGAGAATCAAGATATCTTTCATCAAATCTTTGTTCGTAGCCGTTGCCGAATGTCCTTTCAGATGCCCACCTCAAGGCAAAAAATTGTGAAAAAATTGCACTAGCCAACCAAGCACCTGAAGAAAAAAAAAAATTTATATTGGCCGGTTGACTAGCCGAACATCCACTCGGTCGTTCGGTCTTCTTATAAAATTTTAAAATCTTCCGTCGAAACGCTTGATATTAAAAGAAGTTTTTATTCAAATTTAATAAAAAAAAATCGATAAACCGAGAGGCTAACATTAAATAATAGAAATTGTATGATATACAAATGTAACAATGATAACATTATTGTTATTGTTTTCCATACATTCATGCAATCATAATGCACATACACCGCACCAGCGCAGCCAAAAAATAATAATTAAAAGGAGATATACTTGTATATTTGGTTGAAAAATTTAAATAAAAAATTTAAAAGATTAAAAAATATACTATATATTTCATATATATATATATATATATATATTTTTTTAAATTCATAAATTAAACATAATTTTCATATTTTCATATGGATGGTGAGAAAGAGTAACAAATACCATATATATCATAAAAATAAAATTAATTACATCACAACTCTCATTGTAGCCTTTCTTGTCTCATAATGGAGATGGGATATGTTTTCTTCTCCTGCCGTTCTCTCAAACTACCCTTTATGGGGATGGCTTATCTCCATCCTAATATTGGATTGGAGGATATTGTTAGGTCTTTGTAGGTCGGTCGTGGAGCTTGCATTAATAATTAAAATTGTTCAATATATAAATTCATTGAGTAATTTATTTTTGTAAAACATTATGTTAATCAAATATCAATAGTTATTTGATCAAATTATATTTGTAGGGGCATATTTTGTGAATAAACAGCACGAGGCCAAAGTGATGCCGACGTGTCAGCCGGAGTGCCACGTGGCTTGGTCATGTGCGAGATGATCTCGGCTAGGCTGAGGTTATCTTTGGAGATAACCGAATCCGAGGTGAACAGATAAAGGACATGAGTCCTAGAATAGGGGAGGACCTCTGTCTGGATAAAGATAAAACTCTTAGGGAGTTTATCTCTATCTAACTGGGAGTCCAAGATGAGTATTGAGTCAAAGTCCATTGAAGTTAGGCTTCTACAGGAATTAGGTTAGTGCTGGCTATAAAAGTAAGGCGCCCTCGTGGGTCTAAGGTACGCTTTTTATGCTCTATCCAGTAAGTTAAGCACTATTTGTTATCTTTGAGAGATATTAATTACTGACTTGATCGTCAGAGTGCCCCTGGGTGGACGAACCACCGCCGGATTCTTATCGCTCTGTAGTAGGTTGTTCGGGGTTAATCTATTATGCTAGTGCTCTCCTGCTGAGTTTCCCTATTTGGTTATGTGGTCAAAAATCAACACCGACAATTTGGCGCCGTCTGTGGGAAAGTAAGGAGAATAAATAGCCAACGACGGGTAGAAAGAAAAGGTCGAGGACGACATCCCTGGTGGAAGTGGCTGTAGACACCCCATTTTTGACCGACCTTAAGACTTAGACGTCACCGATTGAGCGCTCGGTGATGTCGCATACTGTGCTCGTTCAGAAGTCTCAGAGTCGCGGCCGTGCGCCCTGCCTCCGAACTTCCGAATCCTCTTCTGTGCCTTGTCTCGGTTTGCGAACCAGACTCGGTTTTCTCTGTTTTCTTTCCTGAGGGAAGGGAGTAGTCCTGTAGACTATTTCTCGGTGGCCGTGGGCTACTTTTCGTGGCCGTAGGCCATTTTGCCCATTTCGGAGCCCGGTTCCCGGTTTTCGGAGCCGTCAGGCCGTGTGCCTCGGTTCGGGATCGCCCAACCGTCTCCGATTCCTCCGGTTCTTGGCAGGTACCTCTGTTTTGTCATAACAAGGCACACTGGGGCCCCAGATACCCACTTCATGGCTGAATGTCACTTTCGGTGCTTACAGCCGGTTTTCGGGCCCCGAACCTCGCGGTTTGGCCCCCGAGCATTCATTTCGCATCGGTTTTCTCCAGTTTTTAGCAGGTACCTCTGTTTTATCTTTCCGAGGAACACTGGGGCCTCTGATACCCACTTCGCTGCTGAACACCACTTCCGGTGCCTACAGCCCATTTTCGGGACCCCGAACTGCGCGGTTTGGGCCCCGAGCGTTCATTTCTCATTAGTTTTTGTTCAATTTTGGCAGGTACCTCTGTTTCAGCATTAGGAAGATCACTGGAGGGTAGGAGGCCAGCAATTATCCCAGATAACCAGTTTCGCTCCTCCGGCGCCCGTTTTGCTCACTTCCGGGCTAATGTTGAACACCCTAGGCCCATTTTCTTCCAACCAAAGCTACATATCTGTGATCAGGGGACATGGGAGGACCCTAAAAACTACTGGTCGGCCAGCAATTGTAGATTTCATTTTTGAGCCCCTCCTTCAAGCTCTATGTTGTGGCTCCTGCTTCAGTGTTGCCAATTTCCGACCTTGGAACCTTGTTCTACACATCTGGGAGGACCCTAAAAGTTGGTGGTCGGCCAGCAATTGTGGATTTCATTTTTGAGCCTCTCCTTCAAGCTCTATGTTGTGACTCCTGCTTCAGTGTTGCCAATTTCCGACCTTGGGGCCTTATTCTGCACACCTGGGAGGACACCAACACATGGTGGTCGGCCAGCAATTTTGCACTTCATTTTGGGCCATGGCCGGCCGGCCAGGGTGAGTGGCTGGCCGACCAGGTGGGGTGGCCGGCCGGCCACCTCCCAAAATTTACCTGGCCGGCCAGCTTTCTGCTTTCCAGCCCTTTCCAGCTGTCCGGATATTTTTCAAAATATCCCGGGCATCCGGGGGATATTTCGGGAGGGAAAGCTTGGGTGCTTTTCCCTCCCTTTTACACTCTTTTCTTGCCTATTTGAAGGGTCCAACTCCTCCTTTGCTAGGGTGGGAACATTTTCTCTTAACACTTCATCTTCCAAAATCTCCATTTTCATAGCCAAAAACTCAAAAACCTTCAAGCTTCCTAGCTAATTCCTCCATCAACCCTAAGCTCTACCATCCCCACTTCCATTACAGCAGCAAGGAAGTGTTCTTCAGAGGCTAAGAGGCAACAATTTCAAGCCAAGAGGCCACCAAAGTTGGATCTTCAAGGGTAAGCCTCTAAATCCCTTTTTCTAGCAAAATTTTGAGTCATTTCTTAGCCTTACTTGATCTCTGATTTGGGCTCTGACCCCTTCTATTTTTGTGCTTATTTTGAGCCCCTCTACAACATTGTAGAAGGGCTCAACCCTGTTTGAGCCCTCTATGGCACACTTGCTTCAATATCACTCTTTATGCCATTAAATTGCATGCTTTGTTTGGATTATGTGTGATCTGTTTTCGAGCATGACATAAACTGTGAATGGGCTTATTTTGAGCCCCTATTCAACATTGAAGAAGGGCTCAACCCTTTTTGGCCTCTCTATCATGCACCTGCTTTGTATTTCCTTCAAATTACCGTAAAATTGCATGGTTTCTTTGGCCTGTTTATGATCTGATTTTGAGCATGCCATTAACTGAGGTTGAATTTATTTTAGGTCCCTCTACAACATTGTAGAAGGGATAAAATTGGTTTGAGGCCTCCATGTTGTACCTCTCTTTATACCTCTCTTTGGCCCCATCTTGAATCCCTTTTTGAGCTTACTTAGCTCCTGTTTTGAGCCATCATCAGGCCTGAAAATATCCTTATTTTGGCCTTCTTGTCAAGTTTTGTTAAGGGTCCAAAGTTGTTTGATACATGCTTTTGGTACTTCATGTTGTACCCTCCTTTTTTTCCGTAAAATTGCATGCTTTTTTAGGCTTGCTTAGCTTCTGATTTGAGCCTTCATCAGGCTTAGAAAGTGTCTTGAAATGACTCATTATTCATGTTTTCTTAAGGGTTCAAAGTTGTTTGGTGATTTCTTATGGTACCTCATGTTGTAGCCCTTTATTGGCTCATTTTTGCATGCTATTTTAAGCATATCTACATACTGAATTGGAGGATCTAATCTACTGTAAATGTGCATGTTTTTGGTCCCTCTTTAATTTTGTAGAACTGATTTTTCTGGTTTGAGCATTGTATATACTACTTGCTTTGTAATTCCCCTCCTTTTCCCCGTTTTTGCATGCTAAGTTTGCCATACTTGTGGTTGTTTTTTTAGCCTTGCTTTGTACTGAAAAAATGCCATATTTGGGGCTGCCTTGCTACTGGTTTGCATGTCATGATCATGTTGTGCATGTTTAGTATGGCTATAGGCCATTTCGGGTACTTAAAATCACATTTCGGGATGATTTCATGCATTGGTTGTCATTTCGCATCATTTCGGGGCTGTTTTCCCTTTCATTTAGGTGCTGAAATTTGGTTTGCATGCTTGCATATCATTTCCCGTGCTATTTCATGCCTTCGGGCCATGCCTCGGTTTGCGTGCCCGTGGGCACGCACTTCGAGGCACCTCTGTTTTACGCGACGGCATCTGATGTGAGTGTGGCTGAGGTCCATTCATGTTAGTATAAGCCCAATTTGCATTTTCATCTCATTTTATCATTGCCTCGGTTTGCGTGCCTGTGGGCACGCATTTCGAGGCACTTCATTCTTATCCGACGGCCTCCTATGTGAGTGAGCTGAGGCTCTCCCATGTTGGTATAAGCCCATCGTGGCATTCCGTATGCCGTTTCATTCCATTTCATCATCGCCTCGGTGTGCGTGCCCGTGGGCACGCATTTCGAGGCACTTCGGTTTCATCCGATTTGCATTTCACATCATCGCCTCGGTTTGCGTGCCCGCGTGCACGCTTTTCGAGGCGTCTCATTTTTATCTCATTTTCATCAGCATTGTGCATACTAGGCTGTATATTAGTTGCATTTCATGCATATCATGCATATTGCATCGTGTTCGGGATAGGAGTTAGCCCGGGCACGGGAAACGAGGCACGTTTCGTACTCCGAGTGACGGAACGGGTCTCAATTCCCAGTCACCGATACTCCGGATTACCCATGATGGAGTTAGGTCTTTGTTGTAGCATTCATGTGCATTCATTCTATAGTGAGTTGTGCAATCCGATTCCTCGGCCATCATGCATCGATATGCGTGATTGGTGGCACGAGGATCGAGGCATGCATATATTTGTGACATACATTGCTATGCCCTTTTCCTGCTCTCTGTTGCAGCAAGATAAGGAATCAGCAACTTTTCAGAGTCGGGCACGCATTTCAAGAAACATTGCGAACAGAGGCTAAATTGGGCATCCCGGTGGATTTCTGCGCAAAGACAGTCCAGCATACATCATTTATCAGAAGCGAGGCAGTCCCTGGCTTGCAAGCCAATTTTAAAGCTTTCTTAGTTTAATTAATTAAGAATCTGTATTATTTCGGACTGTAGTATTCTTTCATTTCGGACTGTATTATCTATTCGGACCCTCTGCGCGAGGGCATAATTGTAATAAGTGTGGGTGAGTGTGATGTATGTCTTCCAACCCCACGTCTTTCTTCCATTTTATTTACCCGCTTATGATGGTTAGATATAGGACATATTTCAATTAGCATACAGTATGACAGCATGTTTGCATCATTCATCTGTTTTGCACGCACCGGGCTCGGCGCATCATACAAACTGCATTTGTATTTCAATTCCAAATTGAATACGTGTTAGTTGTAGCATTCCATATGCCATGTTTAGAATAGCCGAGCCTGCTATAGTTGCATCTTTGCATGTGTTGCATTAGACATTCCTGTATATCTAGGATCATGCATGATTTCTAATAAGTTTTCTGTTTTGGCTTGGAGTACTCGGTAAGTACTTATGCTTTAGCATCCTTGCATGCGTGTGAGTGTTGCCATGATAGCATGCTTACCATGAGGCTATGTGCTTATATGATATACCTGCCTTGAATGCCTGTGGGTGGAGGCTGGGTTACTTGAATTGGGACAATACGTTGAATGTTTGTTTTAAGCCCACTAGATAGTGGCAAAATCATGTTTTCTAAGCCCACCTGAGGGTGGCAAATCCGCGTCTTAGCCTACCTGCGGGTAGCACCATCAAATCATTTTCAAACAAACAAACATGAAATGTTTTGTTCCAATTCAGGCGGCCCAGTCTATACTTGTTTGCTGCGAGCATCACATAGTAACCTAGGCTAATAACTGGAATAAGAGCATACAAGGTTTTCAAAAACAGATATCATGGTTAGTAGAGGCCGGTCTTTGACCGGGCGAGCGGGGGTGCTCACGAAGTGACCTTTCCCAATCGTACCCAAGTTCCCGAGCCGAGGCAACTTTGGTGATGACGGACACGTGGCCTTTGGCACCGAGTCAGGGTTTCCTAAATTTCCCATTAAAAAATATTTAGGTGGCGACTCTGTATCTGGCAAAGCAGTCCATGTTTGGCACTTCTTTCAAAAAATATGTTTTCAAAACGATTTGCCGGATTTGGGCTCTTTGGTTCAAGATTAAGAACCGTGACATTTGAGTCCTTGAATTGTAGTGACCCCAATATGAACAGAACGGGACCTAACACCTCCCGGGGCGTTCGGGGACGTCTACAGTGGCAAACACGTCGATCGTAATGTGGAGGAGGAGAATTGTAACGAAGGACCTCGGGATCAGAATCCCGAGGAAAAGGACGTCGGCCAGGAGGGAAATGCACCGAAGAAAACATGTCAAGGCGGGTATTACAACGAAAGCGACCTCTAGGTATGGAAAGATAGATGCCTGAAGAGGGACGACAAGATGAAGGGAATGGAAAACAAATTGGCAGACCTACAATCGGTTGTCAACTTCATGATGCAAAACAACATCATGCAGCCACCGTTTCTGTTGAAGGACATGTCAATTCCGGCGGCCAAGGACGATGCCCAGAAAGTGGGGCAAAAGCCGTCCCAGCAGTCCTTCAACATGACAGGGTGAAGGAACACTCACATCGGTCTTCATGGGACGCCGAGCGAGCAGAATCGATGAAATGAGAGTCTTAGAGGACGTTTCGTACCAAAGGAACGTATGTCAAGGAACATCGGCATGTTCAAGGGAGGAAACTTTGTAACACTGTGAATGAAGAGAAGTCCAAGAGGACTCATAACGACGCCAAGAGCAGCACACCAAAAAGGCTGAAATCCATTAACAGCCGAGCTCCTCGTCAGACTAAGGAGGATTTGAGGGACTACCTCCAGAGGAAACGACAAAATGTCAAGATCACATCCCCCGTCAAGTTGAGGACGCCATTCTTAGTAGAATTAGATAGGTTTGAGGCCCCAAAAAGGTTCTATATGCCGAGGTTCCAGATATATGACGGTAAGTCCGATCCGAACTTTTACGTCGGCTTGTACCTGAATTCAATGGCACTGTACACTGGGAACGAGCTACCGCTATGCATGGTGTTCCCCTCATCCTTTGGAGAAATCACGTCGGATTGGTTTCACAAGTTGCCGAAAGGAACTGTGAAGAGTTGGGAAGGCCTAGTCGAGATGTTTGTGACCAGGTTTGTTACAAACAAATTGCAATCGTTAAGGGTAGACTCCCTGATGGCTCTGAAAATTAGCGAGGATGAAAGCCTTAGAGCTTATGCCAAAAGGTATTATGAGGTGTTTAACCGAATATCAAGGTGCAACCAAGAGTTGATGGTCGTATCTTTTAAGAACAGCCTGAACAATGACTGCATGCTTCGAAAGTCACTGGCAAAGACTCTGCTGAAAAGTATGGAGGAGCTCATGGCCAGGATCGAGAAATATGCGAGAGCCAAAGAAAACACACCAGAAACGAAGGCGTCAAAGCAGGAGAAGAGAAACGGCTCGCCGAAGCGAGGCCGAGGTAATACAAATTTTAATAGACAAGAAACAGGACTAAAGGCTGCGCAAGCAGTCACCACCGTGTTCCGGATCCCGGTTTATAAAGTCTTGAAAAGGATCAGAAACTAGCTGAATTACAGAGTGCCAGAGAGGATCCCTGGCGAGTTTATGGGGAGAAGTCTAGGGAAGCACTGTGCCTACCACAATAAAGATGGACACCTGACGTAGTGTTGTAGAGCCCTAAAGGCACATTTGGAAAATCTGGTTAGACAGGGTCACTTAAGCAAGGTTGAGGTAATACAAATTTTAATAGACAAGAAACAAGACTAAGGGCTGCGCAAGCAGTCACCATCGTGTTCCGGATCCCGGTTTATAAAGTCTTGGAAAGGATCAGGAACTAGCCGAATTACAGAGTGCCAGAGAGGATCCCTGGCGAGTTTATGGGGAGAAGTCTAAGGAAGCACTGTGCCAACCACAATAAAGATGGACACCTGACGTAGTGTTGTAGAGCCCTAAAGGCGCATTTGGAAGATCTGGTTAGACAGGGTCACTTAAGGGACCTAGTAGATGAGGCCCGAACGAGGGAAGAACAGGCAAGGCTGCCCCAGGCACCGGCAGCACCACCTCCACCAGCACCACAACCGTAGGCAGACGAATCTCGAGTGATCAATGTGATTCACTCAAGGGTCAATGAGAACGAGGTACATGGGGAAACTCAAAGGGTGAAGCACTTATAACATGTATATCAGGTCCACCAAAAGAGGCCTAAGACAGACGAGTACCAGGGACCAATGGTGTCCTTTACCGAAGCCAACTTAGACATGGTCCAGCATCCACACAACGATGCTCTGGTAGTAACCATCAAGATTAGATAATGTCAGGTAAGGCGCATTCTGATTGACCAAGGCAGCTCTTGTGACATCATGTATGTCAGATGTTACAAGGAGCTCGACCTTCGCCGAGATGATCTAGAGCAGGCCAACAGCCCAATGGTCGGGTTCAATGGAATGCCGACATGGCCCCTAGGGGAAATGAATTTAGAGGTATAGGCAGACATCAAGAAGGTAAGTACAGAGTTCACAGTAATTGACACCCCCTTCCCTTACAATGTTATCTTGGGAAGGCCATGGTTGCACGCAATGAGGGTTGTTCCCTTAACATTGCACCAGCTGTTGTGGTTCCCAACAGAGCATGGAATTGAGGAGGTCAGAAGGGATCAGGTGCAGACAAAGAATTGTTCCATGGCAGCAATAAAATCCACCTGCAACGTGCAAGAGGCAGAAACAGCAGAAATTGAGGACGAGGACATAGAGGTCCTGGATGATATCGGCAAAGAGCAGGCCGACAAAAGCGAGGAAGCCATGAAGAAAGTTCTGGTCCAACAAGGTGATGAAGAGCGCTTCTTCCTTCTCGGCTCAGGTTTAGCCGAAGAGGGAGAAAGGGAGTTGAAAGCATTCTTGCGAGCAAACATAGAGGTGTTTACCTGAACGCCCTACGAGATACCTGGTATTGACTCCGAGGTCACATGCCATATGCTCAATGTAGACAAGTCGGCTAAGCCTGTCATCTGGCTAATGAGGAGGCCAACATTGATGCATGTTGAGGCAATTAAGGAGGAAGTGGACAAACTGCTGGAAGCCAAGGCCATTCGCGAAGTGAACTACCCTACTTGGCTGTCCAACACTGTGGTGGTGAAAAAGAAGAACGGCAAGTAGAGGGTTTGTGTTGATTTCACCAGCCTGAATAAGGCTTACCCCAATGACAGTTTTTCACTCCCCAAAATTGACCAGTTGGTGGATGCCTCTTCGGGACATGGAATGATGAGCTTCTTGGATGCTTACAGGGGATACCACCAAATAACAATATATACCCCCGATGAAGAGAATACTGCATTTATCATACCAAAAGGGCTGTATTGCTACAGAGTGATGCCTTTCGGGTTAAAAAATATAGGAGCAACCTAATAGAGGTTGGTGACTAAGATGTTTAGACATCTAATTGGCAAAACAGTGGAAATATACATTAATGACATGGTCGTGAAGACCAAAGAGCCTAAAAATCACTTGGCCGACTTAAAAACAGTTTTCGACATCCTGAGGACATATCGACTCCGACTCAATACTTTGAAATGCGCATTTGGAGTCGGGTTTGGTAAGTTCCTGGGTTACTTGGTTACCAGAAGGGGCATTGAGGCAAGCCTAGATCAAATCAAGGCCATCTTGGACTTAAAGAGTCTGACATCGGCAAAACAAGCATAGATGTTAACTAGAAGGGTCGCAACCCTGAACAGATTTATAAGCAAAAGTTCAGATAAGTGTAAACCATTTTTCAATTTATTGAAGAAGGCCACAGACTTCTTATGGACAGAGAAATGTGAAGTCGCCTTGGTCGACTTAAAAAGATACCTGACCACACCTTCAATTCTCTTAAATCCAGTACCTGGAGAGGAACTGTTCTTATACTTGGCGGTTTCGGAGCATGTAGTGAGTGCAGTGGTAATCAGAGAAGAGAATGGAGAACAAATGGCAGTATACTATGTGAGTAAAACCCTAGCAGGTGCAAAGACCAGGTATTTACCCCTAGAGAAATTAACATTGGCCTTAGTGATGGCTTCCAAGAAGTTGAATCATTATTTTCAAGCCCACAAGATTGTGGTGTTGATTGAGCACCCCTTGAAATCCTTGTTGCAGCAAAAAGATCTGACAGGCAGGGTAGCCAGATGGGCAGTAGTGTTAGGCTAATAAGACTGGAATTTAGGCCTAGAACGGCAATCAAATGACAAGTTCTGGCCGACTTTGTGGCCGAGTTCACACCTGGTGTCATCCCACATCGAGCTCCGGTGATGTAACAACCCTCACCTCTAATTAGTGTTAAACTGTGATTGAGCATAATAAGTAACTGATTAGAATGAAATCCTGATCTGTTTATATGAGTGTATTGTTTTAAATGCATTTCTATCTGTTTGATTACTGAATGAATTTGTTCGTGTTTTAATTTCGAATTGCAAATTGAAGGCTTTATCGAAAGACATTGCCGACTTTGTGTCAAAATGTCTACATTGCCAACAAGTCAAAGCTGAACATCAACGACTCGCAGGCCTACTTCAGCCCTTACCGACACCGGAGTAGAAGTGGAAACATATTACTATTGATTTCATTGTGGGACTGCCTCGCTCCAGTAGAGGTATGGATTCAATTTGGGTTATTGTTGATAGATTGACTAAATCTGCTCACTTCTTACCCGTCAAAACAATTTATAATGCGGACAAATTGGCTACAATTTATATTGATAAGATTGTCAGATTGCATGGAGTGCCTGTGTCCATCGTTTCTAATAGGGACTCGAAGTTCACATCGAGGTTCTGGCAAAGTCTGCAAACGGCATTGGGTATCGAATTGAGGTTGAGTAGTGCATACCATCCTCAGACAGATGGTCAATCAGAAAGAACTATCTAGACTCTGGAAGATTTACTGCGTATGTGTGTTCTTGATTCCAAGGAAATTGGGAAAATCACTTGCCTTTAACTGAATTCGCCTACAACAATAGTTTTCACTCAAGCATTGGTATGGCGCCTTTCGAGGCTTTATATGGCAGAAAATACCGATCTTCTATTTGCTGGGCAGAAGTTAGAGATGGGCCCTTGCTTGGGCTTGAGATTGTACATGAAACCACAGAAAAGGTGAAACTAATTCAACAGAGATTGAAAACCGCACAAAACCGACAGAAAAGTTATGCGGATGTACGAAGACGAGACAGGGAATATGAAGTGGGTGATCATGTTTTTGTTAAAGTGACACCAATGAAATGACAGACTCGTTTTGGGGCTAAGGGTAAGCTAGCACCGAGATATGTTGGGCCGTATGTAATCATTGAAAAGATTAATCCAGTGGCGTATCAAGTAACGCTTCCTCCTGAAATGGAGAATATGCATAATGTCTTCCATATTTCAATGTTGAGGGATTATCTCCGAGATCCCTTCCATGTTATTGAGCCTACCCGTGTAGTGCTAAGTGATAACTACACTTATGAAGAACGGCCTATCCAGGTTGTAAACCGACGAATCAAGAAGTTGAGAAATAAAGAAATCTCATTAGTGAAAGTGGATTGGCAAAACCATGGTGGCATTTATGCCACTTGGGAAAAGGAAGACGATATGATGAAGAGATATCCTGAATTGTTCCCCTTGAATCCAGTGTTCTTCCAAAATGAAGGTAATCCGAGTTTGGAGGACCAAACTCTTTTAAGGAGGGAAGACTGTGACAACTCTCACCTCTGATTAGTGTTAAACTGTGATTGAGCATGATAAGTAACTGATTAGAATGAAATCATGATCAGTTTGTATGAGTGTATTGTTTTAAATGCATTTCTATCTGTTTGATTACTGAATGAATCTGTTCGTGTTTTAATTTTGAATTGCAAATTGAAGGCCTTATCGGCGACCGAATCTAAAATTGATTAGTGTTATATGCTAATTAGGATTTATGTGATTTTATGATAGGTTTAATTAAAATTTGATTTGGAATGATTAAAATAGAATAAATAAAGTTAAATCACATTAGTTCAAGTAAATTACACTTTTGCCACTAAGTGGCCTAATTCTAGACCAACACTCCTTACACTTTACATATGTTGATGCACCACTTTTTGCTCATCTTCTTGACCCAAAAACCGTGAGAGAGAGGGAGATAGGAGAAGCTTGATTTCAACAAGAATTGGCTCGGAAAATTAGAAGAAATTGTTGAAGATTTGCAAAATTAGACTCCCATACTTGGAATTCAAGACCTAAGGTAGGAATTCACCTTCTTAATTATGAAATTAAGTTGTTTCTTGCATGGTTCATGGAAAGATTAGTGATTTGAGTCAAGGATTAGCTTAATGTGTTAATTAAGAGTGATTTCATGCATGCATGTTCATATCATAGCATTTTGAAGTTGTTTTTCATGAAATTCTTACATGCAAGTTCATATTTTGGTTGTAGTCCATGAATTCACCATGTTTTAGAGTTCAAACTTGCATTTGGTTATGTTTTGGAGCATTGGAGTTCTTAGAGACTCATGCATGTTATGTTCTTACATTGTTCATGAAAGTTTCTTTGAAATTGTGTTCAATTGGCTTACCTTTGGGCTTGATTTTACAAATTGATCTTCAAAAACATGTTGTAGTAAGAGTTTTCAAGTGTTTTCCAAAAAATGGGCCCAAAAGGTTGAGTTTTGATAAGTTTAATTCTTGGTTTGAGCTTTGGAAGCAAATCTAGAAATTTCAGATTTTGGCTTCCACGCTCGAGCGACCATCTTTTGTTCAGAGCTTCGCTCGAGCGACGGAATGCTGGCTCAAGCGTAGATTGCAAGCTCTCAGGGTTTTGGTGCACGCAGACGCACGCTCGAACGACGAGACCTACGCTCGAGCGAAGAGCTGTGTCTCACGCTCGAGCGAGCATCGAGCGGGGATTTTCAACATCCAGTACTTTTGCATTTTTACAGACCGCTCGAGCAAGGAAGTCCACGCTCGAGCGACCCCTCTGTTTTGGTAAGCTCGCTCGAGCATAGAAAGCCACGCTCAAGTGAGACCCCTGTTTTCAGCAAATTTTGAAAAGTGTTTTAAAGTGTAATTTTTGCATCCTCATTTCATCCTAGGCATTCCTAGGCCAAGTTTAAGGCATCTTAATGAGGATAACGTTATAGAACCACACCAAGTCAAGTTTAGGGGCTAAGCTATTAATCCCAAGTGTATAACTTAGTGTGTGTGTTCGTTCTGCAACTGTGTAGGGTTGGCACCCAAGGACGCTAACTAGCCTGTTTGTAGCCCAGAACTCTGTGAGTAACAATGTTGTAAAGATACGTTCAATTATAATTATTTCTGAACGATTGACTGTACCGTTTTCTGAAATGACATTACTTACTGAATGAATGTTTGTCCTATTTGTAAACTGTATTCATGGCATCCATAGCAACTTACTGTTATTGTACTATTACTGTTACTGTTACAGAGATCTCTGTCAGTTCCCATGTTTGGAACTACTACTGTTTACTATTATGATGGCCATCAACTGACTGTTCGGTCTGTTAAGACCTACTGTACTGTTTTGCTATTGGATGTACCACATATGACTACTATGGTTCTAAATAACTGTTATGGCATGAAAAATGAGCCACTGATTGAATAACTGACTTACTGATGCAATTGACTGTTTTAATTACTGAAAGGACATCCATTCTTAACCCCTTTACGCATTTGTTATTTATTGGGCTTTAGCTCACTGTTTATATTTATATGTAGGTGTCCAGGCACCGGACCGAAGCTAGGAGCGTCAAGTTAAGCTCTTGTTTTGTCAAGCCAACCACCGTGCCTCACCTCGAGGTTCCGAGTCCGTTCAAGCCACGGCTATTTTGGAGTGTCTCAGTTTCACCATTTTGTCTCTGATCTGTTATAAATGTTTAAGACTTGACTGTACAGTTATAGTTAGGGATTTGGTCCCTAACATGGATGTTTGTGTTTATGACGTATGTATATATGTTTTGGTTATGAATGTAGCTTGTTTATAAAAGTCTTTTTGCATTCAGATTGTCATAGCTCATTGGACATCTTTTATTTACTGTTTGGCTTCTGCCAACCCCTTTACTCTGTATTACTGTCATTACTGTTAAGCAGGCCTTCGGTAATCACGGATTACTGGCCGGTTGCGATGCTAAACCCATAGGGGCGGGTTTGGGTCGTGATAGGTGAACCGCGGCTTAGGGTGTCCAGGGGAACAAGAGGAGACCCAGCTAGGAATGAAAAACCCCACAGCAGAGAAGAAGAAAGAAGAAAAACCCAAGCCTTGCGATATCTACATCAGTGATTCCTTCCGCCTGTTTGTTGATGGAAGTTCAAACCATCAAGGAGCGGGGGCAGGAGTGGTGTTGGTATCACCAGATGGGCGAATGTTGGAGCAATCTATTCGTTTGGGGTTCAAGGCTTCAAACAATAAAGCAGAATATGAAGCACTGATCGCAGGATTGAAGTTAGCAGCAGCAATGGAAGCCGAGGAGATGGTAGTCTTCTGTGACTTCCCAACTTATTGTGAACCAAGCAACATGCGAGTATGTAGCATGAGATGAAAGAATTATAACCTATGTAAAAGAGGTTATCAGACTGTTAGCCTTGTTTCAGGATTGTCGACTATAACAGGTTAGCCGAGATGACAATAGCCATGCCGATGCCTTGGCTAACCTAGCTAGTGCAATGAAATCAGGGGAGGTAAGGACAATAATGGTTGATTATTTGTTAAGCCCAAGTGTGGAACCACTAATAACAGAGTATGAAGCAATGTGTGTGGAGATGGGTCCAAGTTAGATGGATGTAATAGTGATGTTTCTTAGAGATAACAAGTTGCCAGATGATCACAAAGAGGTGCACAAGACCAAACTGAAGTCGACAAGGTTTAGTCTAACAACAGAAAGACATCTCTACAGAAGGTCTTTTACTAGCCCCCTTTTGAGATGTGTACACCCCTCCCATGTTAAAGACTTCTTATATGAAATACATGAAGGGGTATGTGGCAGCCATGCTGGGGGTAGATCACTTTCTCATAGGGTCATTACTCAATAGTACTGGTGGCTCTACATGCAGAAGAATATTGAAGCCTATGTCAGAAAGTGTGAGAAGTGTCAAAGGTTCGCACCGTTGATATATCAACCAGTAGCAGATTTGAACCCAGTGTCCAGCCCTTGGCCATTTTCCCAATGGGGCATGGATCTTGTTGGACAACTGCCCCAGACAATTGGACAGAGAAAATTCCTGCTGGTAGCAACTGACTATTTCACAAAGTGGGTAGAAGCTGAACCCCTTGCAAAGATTCGAGATATTGATGTGAAGAACTTCATATGGAAGAACATCATCACCAGGTTTGGGATCTCAAGAGCAACAATAGCAGACAATGGTACACAATTTGACAGTAAGCTAATCAAAAGCTTTTGTGCACAGTACAAAATCAAAAACTACTACTCTACTCCAAGTTTTCCTCAGAGTAATGGTCAGGCAGAAGCATCCAATAAGACTATCTTGGATGTGATCAAAAAGAGGCTGGAAACAGCAAAGGAAAAATGGGTGGAGGAGTTGCCTAGTGTACTTTTAGCATATCAGACTACGCCGTGAAGATCAACTGGGGAGTCTCCATTTGCCATGGCCTATAGCACTGAAGCAGTTATCCCACTAGAAGTGGCATTCCAGGGATCAGAACCCAGGGAGTGGAAAATGGTACTAATGAAGCATTTCTAGCCCAAGATCTAGACCTTCTGGAGGAGAAAAGAGAGAGAGCAGTAATTCGGCTAGGAGCATACCGGTAATAACTTGCTAGGGCTTACAGCAAGAAGGTCAACCCAAGAGAGTTCAAAATGGGGGACCTTGTCCCGAGGAAAGTGGTCGGCAACAAAAAAGATCCTAGAGAGGGAAAGCTAGGCCCAAATTGGGAGGGACCTTATAAAATCATCTCGGTCACCGGCAATGGGGCATATCGGCTTGAGGACAGTGATGGCAAAGAGTTGCCAAGACCCTAGAACACTTACAACTTGAAATTTTTCTATCATTAGATTTTTTGATTTTTTAAAAAAGTTTATGTCATAATTTTATTAGCCAAAGTAATAATAAAATTTTAGTTTGGTTTGAAATTTGTGTGATAGGACTGACTAGTCCCATGGCGATATTTTTGAATGAAACATGATGAGTAACTTAGACTTATTATATGGCAGAGTTGAATTATACTTGCATATAATAGAGTTGAACTAAGTTGTCGATATTTCTGAATGAAACATGACGAATAACTTAGACTTATTATATGACAGAGTTGAATTATATTTGCATATAATAGAGTTGAACTAAGTTGGCGATGTTTCTAAATGAAACATGACAAATAACTTAGACTTGTTGTATGGCAGAGTTGAATTATACCTGCATATAATAGAGTTAAACTAAGTTGGCAATGTTTCTAAATGAAACATGACGAATAACTTAAACTTATTATATGGCAGAGTTGAATTATACTTGCATATAATGGAGTTGAACTAAGTTGAAATAACCTGGACTTGCCATGTCGGCAGAGTCAAACTCAGAATGGAACTAAGTGCATTTTAGTTGGATTAACAGAGAAACCCAGGTTGAACACCTCGGCTAGTCTTTGTTCGAATCTGACTTCGGCGAAAGGCTATACGTGCTTAATATGAACTTAAATGAAACTTAGGTTCACATTAGGGGGCATGAGGTAGAAGTGATAAAATAAACTTGAGAGCAAGAGCTTGGGACTTGTTGAAACTTTTGGAAAAATTTACAAGTTAGAATGGGCTTAACACTTGTTGAAATTTCTCATAAATTTACAAATTGGAGTTAGCTGAGATAACTACGAATAAAGTATCCAAAATACATATTACCCGAGGTGATCAACCAGGTTGATAAAAACCTGGAAAGGGTGAAGTCTTGATAGAAGATGACATATGAAGGTAAAAAAGCAATACTGTATAACACTTGTAAAAATATTTTGATATTTTTGAAGTGTTAGCCAAGGTATGCTAATGGTTGGCCGAGGAAAATATTCAATGTTTATATCCGAGGTATTATTTCCCGGAGTCATTATACAGCTAAGGTATACTTTTAAAAAATGCAAAATTATTCTAAGTATGGAAGTGGTAAACATACATAAAAGAAAAGAAGCCATACAACACTTGGAAAAAGAAATCAGACTTGCATTCAGAAAATAAACTTTTTTTCATATACAAAAACACACTTCGGCCTTGCATAAGAGATTACTTGTTCATCTACAAAGACAAAAGGGGCACATCGGCCAAATTGGAAAATTCAAAAGTCGTCTACACAAAATACAACTGAAAGAAGAAAGAGTACAAAGTAAAGATGAAATATCCAAAGTACTAGGATTGGTCTGTGATTGCTCAACCTCGGCTGGCAGTGCTACATTCTTCTCCGCTGCTATATCGGCGTCTATTTCAAGCAAAGTCTGATCCAGACTCCTTTCAGTACATTGGACCTCGACCTCAAAAGTGGTTGGTTTGGGAGAGACGCCCTTGGAAGCCAAGTCATTCTCCTCGTCTTGAGTCAAGTCTAGGACTTGCTCATTTAGGGTGGGGGACTTGGCATCAATGGCAGCCTTCTCCTCCACTTCATTAGCATCACCATCCTTGGCATCATCCTCGTTGGCTTCTTCGCCAGAGTCCTTGGGCTCTGGAGGGAAAGGCACTTGAAGTTGCTTGATGTCTCGGAGGTCGGAGTCCATTGGAATAGATAATTTGTTGAGTGCCACCGTCTAACCAAGGTAATAACCTCGGTTGCAAGCCACGTTGACTTGATGTTTGTACTGGTTACGGACAGTGGCCTGCCCCTCTTCGTAAGCCTTTTCATCGGCTGCCTTGACCTCAGCCTCCTTGGAGTCAAGGGCCTCTTGAAGCTTAGCCTCTAAGTCAGCTGCCTTGGCCTTGGCAGCCTCAAGATCGGCTCTGGCGACCTCGGCTTCAACATCGGCCATTTTGGCTTTTTCTTCGGCCAAATCCTGAGCAGCTTTGGAAGCCTTGGCTTGATCTAGCAGGGCTCGATTGTTGTCTTGGACATAATTGAGTGAGGTGAGGAGTTTGGCAGCTTCCTTAGTCTTCTTTGTCAACTTCTTCATTGTCATCTCAGTCTTGACCGCGTATAAATGAGCATGCTAGAAAGTCTGCAAAAAGTAAAACAGATTAGTGAAATTTGACTAAGCATAAGAAAGACTATAAAAGAGTAAGTAAAGACGATTACCAAGACTGAGTGATGCATCATCAGGCCAAAGTTTTCGTACTCGTAAAGATCGGCCATATAATTCATGTCCTCGGGAAGGAGAATAGTCGTTGACAAGGCGGCACCAACCTCCACATCCTTGATCGCATTGTCATCGGCCATCAAGGGTCTATCTCCCACCATGACCTCGGGCACCTAGGTCATGTTGCGAGAAAAGCTGCTGCCGTCGGGATGGTCGGACCTCGGCTTCTTAGCTGGTGGGGCATTGGGCGATAGGGCCTCGGTTGGCCTCTTGTGTAGATATCCCATTTTTTACCGCCCTTAAGACTTTGGCACTACTGATGGTTTACTTGGTGGAGAAAGTTGAGCAGGGCAAAGGTTCAGTTTCTTCGGCAAGGAGAGAGTCAAATCTCAACTTCATACCCCTTTTGGACCAAAACAATCTTGATCAAAATATTTTAGACTTGAAACCCTCTCTTTCAAAATGTTTTTAAAATAAAGTTCTACGATGTTCCGACGCTCGCATTTTGTTAAATGTCGCGCTTTTCGGTAAACCGAGCAAGGGCAAAGGGGAAATAAATGAAAGAGAGATGAAATCTCTGAAAAATCTTTCAAAACACCTTGTTTAGGGGTTTGGAGTTGAAGAAAAGAAGATAAGAGGGAAGAAACCCAGTTGGGGGAGAAATGAACATGAATCGCTAAGAGAGGGACGAGCAGTCCTCGCTGAATCAAGCCTATTCATTTGCATACTTGGATTTTAGCTATGAGGCCACCACCATTGGAAAGCTTACTTCCGGGGCTTCATTTTTCACTCAAGAATCTCCTAAAGCCAAGTCCGGACGGGGGAGATATAGTTAGTTGAAGTAGGGCATCAATCCGGTTGGACTGAATCTGCGCGGCTTCACCAAAAAAGGCATAACTTTTTGCACAGTTAGAATTTTAATGCAAGGCTGGTTCCATTGGAAAGCTAACTTCTGGGGCTTCATCATAGGGTATGGCCAACCACCTTAGACCTTTTGACCTGGTCGGCCGACCACTTGAACTGGTCGGCTAGCTCTCTGCAACTTTGTCTCTATGAATTGGTTCCACCTGTGCCAGCTGGAGGGCACAGACTAGATCCTCCATACACGTGTATGGAGGATCTTTGGCCTTGCTTCTTGGCTTCTTGGAGAAGCTTTGGTCTCCTTGGTCTATAAAGGAAGCCCTCCCTCTCCATTGCAAGGGTTCAGAATTTTGTGGAAGGCTCCAAGCTTGTATCTCTCTATATCTGTACATCCAAGCTCCAAAAGTCCCTTGTTCTTGGCCTATTGCATACCACCTCCTAGCACAACCCCTCCACCATCACTCTAAGCATCTTGGAGGCCATTTTCAGAGGCTAAGGGACTGGTTTTTGGGTCCAGTGGTTGCTGGTTCTTGCTGTGCCACAAGGGTAACCATTTTCTCCCTTTTTAAGCATCATTTTGATCCTTATTTTAGCCATACTTCCAAGCATATTTGAGCTTTGGTGTAAACTTAAAAAAGTTTTATTTTGAGCTTCTTAACAATTTTGTTTAAGGTCATTTTTCTGTTGGGGGTCATCTACCCCCTTGCATGCTTATTTTCACCTTGTTTTGAGCCAAGCATCTAGGCCTTTGAAGTGAGCTTTGTTTGGCCTTCTAGCCACTGAAATCCAGTGGATTTTCAATGGCTAGCATACTGTTTTAAGCCCCAAAATCAGAGAGGGGTGACCCTCTCACCCCTTGTTTTGTTTACTAGCATTGTTGGCTTTACAAAGGAGCCCATATTTGCATACTTCTTGAGCATGTTTCAGGCCATTTTTGGTGGGTTTTAGGACCTGCATAGGCTCTGTCCAGAGCCATTTTTGCCATTTTGGATGTCCATCTTGCATGTGTAGAGTAACCCTTTTCATGGCCTTTCAAATGAGCCTTTACTTGCATGCTTCCTAGCCTCATTTCAGGCCCTTTTTAGTGAGTTTTAGGGCCTTCATAAACTCTATCTAGAGGTGGTTTTGTCTTTTTGGATGTCCATTATGCATGTGTAGAATAACCCTCCTTTTGGTCTTTCAAAGGAACATATCATTCTTGCATGCATCGACCATGTTTCCATGAGTTTTTGGGTATTATTTGGCATGGCATACTTCTGACTTTTGCTGGTTTGGTGACCTCTTGATTGCCTCACATACTTGTAGTGTAAATCCCCTTTACTAGCTTACATTGCATGTTATGTTGACCCTTGATTCTAGCACTTTTTGGCCATGCCTTAAACTGATTTTGTGCATATTTTGGACTGCCTTAGCTCTGTTTTTGGGTCTCATGGTCGAATGATGCTTGTTTTGCATGCTTGTAGTACAATGTCCATGCTTAGCTTTGAGTTTCGAGGTCTATTCCATGCATATACTGAGGTGTTTTCATGTTTTGGGGCCATTGCATATCATATTTCAGAGCTTACATGTATGCCATATTCCCATGATTTTCACTCTTTAAATGCGTTTGAGAGTTATGCTTGAATGCCTCATTTACCGACCATTGCATGAACTTCATTTGAATGCATTCCGAGCCACCGTCCCAACACATTTAGCCACTGATTTTGGTCTGCATAGGGACTATTTGGGGTTGTTTTCATTATTTGAGCATTGTTTTGCATACCTATAGTGTAATCCACTCTACGAGTTTCGGTATCCGGGTCATCTAGCATGCATTATGTGAGGTGTTTGCATGTTTCGAGACCATCTTTTATGCCATTTCAGAGCTGGATCATGTGCCATTCTATGCCATATTTCATCATTTGCCATGCTTTGTTAGAGTTTCATGTTGTGCTTTAGGATCGGTCCTTTGCATTCGTGCATGTTTGCATGTATTTCGGTTATCTCGTTTTCATCATATGGCCACTGATTTGAGTGTGGCTGAGGTCCACTCATATTGGTTTAAGTCCACCTTGCATTGTGTATGCCATTTTAGTCCATAGCATTGCGTATACTAGGTTGCATGTGTGCATATCATCCCTCGCATGCCAGCATGATTAGGTTGCATTGCATTTAGGGTGGCATGTTAGTCACATTGTGTATGCCATCTCATTGCATTGTGTTTGGAGTAGGGTTAGTCCAAACACGGGAAACGAGGGCGTTTCGTACTCCAAGTGACGAAACGTGCCTCAATTCTCGGTCGCCGACACTCCAGATTACCCATGATGGAGTTTAGGCCTTGTTGTGTTTATATGTGCATTCATTTTACATTGAGTCGTGCAATCCGACTCCTCGGCCATCATGCATCGAGATGTGTGATTGGTGGCACGAGGATCGAGGACTACACTCTCTAGAGCTTATGCAATGACGGGAAGAGTGGTCGTGCACACATACGTTGAAAATACTTTGCTATGCCCCTTTCTTACTCTCTGTTGCAGTAAACCGGAAACCAGCAGCCAAAATTGGTTAACAAGCCTTCTGGAGCTTTGTACAGTATTTCGGGATCAGTAGCAAACAGAGGCAAATCGGGGCATCGCGATGGATTTCCTGACAAGGTGACTCGAGCATGCATGCATCCCTTATCATTCAAAATAGAGCTGAGGCAGTCCATCATATGTAGTTTGCATGCTAGTTCATTTGCTTATTCTAGTTAATTTATTAATTAATTAGGGTTGTGTAATAATTAGCTGTAATTCGTTATTCATTCGGTTGTGTATTATTTATTCGAACCCTCCGAGGAGGGCAATGTTGTAATAAGTGTGCATGTGTGTGTGATGCATGTCTTCCAACCCCACGTCTTTCTCCCTTTTATTTACCAGCTTATGATGGTTAGTTTAGGGCACGTTTCAATTTGCATCTATATGTTCGCATGTTTGCATTCATTCATCTGTATTGCATGCACCGGATTCGGCGCATCATACTAATTACATCGTATTTCAATTCCAAGTTGAATACATGATTTTTGTAGCATTTCATATGCCATCTTAGAATAGCCGAGCCTATCTTAGTTGCATACCTGTATGTGTTGCATTAGGCATCTCAGTATAGTTAGGATTCATGCATGATTTCTAATTAGCTTCTTTCTTTGGCTCAGAGTACTCGGTAAGTGTTTATGCTTTAGTATCCTTGCATGCGTGTGAGTGACTGCCATGATAGCATGCTTACCATGAGACTATGTGCTTATGTGATATAACTGCCTGAATGCCTGTGGGTGAAGGTTGGGTTATTTGAATTGGAACAATTCACCAATTGAGAGTTTTAAGCCCACTTGAGAGTGGCAAAATCATGTTTTCTAAGGCCACCTGAGGGTGGCAAATCCACGTCTTAGCCTACTTGCGAGTAGCACTATCAAACCATCTTTCAAATAAACAAACATGAAATGTTTTGTTCCAACTCAGACGATCCAGTCTATATTTGTATGCTGTGCGCATCACATAGTAATTCTAGGCTAATAACCGGAATAAGAACACATAATGTTTTCAAAACTTGATATCATGGTTAGTAGAGGCCGATCTTTGATCGGGCGAGCGCGGGTGCTCACAAAGTGACCTTTCCCAGTCGTACCCAAGTTCCCGAGCCGAGGCAACTTTGGTGATGACGGACACATGGCCTTAGGCAACGAGTCAGGGTTTCCTAAATTCCCCCAAAATAAATATTTAGGTGGCGACTCTGTATCTGGCAAAGCAGTCCATGTTTGGCACTTCTTTCAAAAAATCTGTTTTCAAAAACAATTTGCCGGATTTGGACTCTTTGATGATTCATCGGTCTTTCATTGCACTCTGCGAGATTAGATACAGGACCGTGACATTGAGTCTGAACTGTAGTAAGCCCCAATGAACAAAACGGGATTCCCTCTCGGGATGTTCGAGGACGTCTACATCTTGTCAGTAGAAGGAGTGCTCTTTTTAGCCTCGGCCAGTTTGGAGATTGGTACAGTGTCCTCAGAATCAATCTGAGTCATTGTAGTCTTATCCTTAGCCTTCTTTACTCTCTTTGGCTTAAGCTTGGATTGAGAAGGAGAAGGGGAGGACTACACAGTCACTACCCCTAGGATGTTGGCTAGAAGGTCCTCAACAATTGTTTTTTTGCTACCCATCTCGTCGGTAGTAGAAGCAATTGTTACTTTGGTGCCGAAATGTATCGCTGGAAGTGCGATTGGAAGATTGACTGGATCGTAAGCCGATGCCTCAGAGTCTTGGCATTTGCGGCTACGAGTTCTGCCGGCAGGAGCAAAAATTGGAACTCGGCGTCGGCGTTGGCGCTGGGTTGGAGGAATAAGTTGAGAGGCAGAAGTAGATGGTTGCTCAACTGGGTCAAAAATGGAGGCCTGGTCTGGCCTTGGAGATGAGGTTGTTGGTGGAGTTGTGGCAAAAGGAGAGGTCTTACTTCGGCGTAGAACGTCAGGAATGGCCAACTTGTATGTTAGTATGTAGTTCAGTAGAAGAGGTGCCTTGCGCTTCTGCACAGGGAGATCTAGGAGCTTCTTTAGATCTCAACTAGGAACGAATAATTGCCGAAATCCCTCGCCGACTAAGGAAGAACTGCAGAAAAGAAAGAGCAAACATTAGAAGAGATAAATAAACTAGCAAGCCTTAACCAAAATGGAATTTCAGTACGAATGACTAAGTCTTACCATTACCCTCTTTAAAAACTGTTCGGCTCAGAGGATAGAGATGGAGGTCGTCATCAGGTGAAAATTCTCAGTTGCCCAAGACAATAAAGTAATCATCTCTAGCACCCTTGTCAGAGTCTGGGAGGTCGGCTATTAGTTTAAAGGCAATGGATCTGAGCTTGAGGTAGTATATGTAGCTTTTTTCAGACTTAAGGCCACACATGGTATAGCAGAATTGGATATCGGCTAAAGTGATCCTAGCTTTTTCTCGGTGTGCTAGTTCGATTATACCGTTGATAACCTTATATGCGGTGATGGCTAGCTGCATAGGGTTGAACTTATAGTAATGAAGGACCTCCCTAAAGAGAATATCTAGGGGGAACCGAAGTCCACATTCTGTAAAGGCCACTACTGAGAAAGGCATGGAATCCCTATCAGGCATGATAGAGTCCTCCTCCCCAGCCAACCTGAGTTGAACATCGGCTGGGATGGAGAACTCTCGATGAAAATACTCTATTTTTTCTGGGATATCTACTCTCCACCTGAATATACCCATGATGTCGGCTAGTGAAGATTGGGGCAAAATTTCAGAAAAGAGTGGTTGATATGAGTTCAAAGACCTCGGCTAAAACCTAAGCTGGAATCGGGGCAAGGGTGTTTGAAGATCTAAGAGGAATTTGTTTCAATTTTCCTAAGGAATGTGATTTCTATCAAACCCCAAACCTAAGACTATACGGAAACAAGAATCAAGGGCAAGAATCTGGAAACCAGTCAAAAAAAAAAAAAAAACATGATTCAGAATTAAGAAAGTAACATTTTTCAAGAACACTGAGTAAGTGTGTGCAGATGTGCAAAAGTCAAGAGCAGTGACAAACTGCTAAAGCATCAAGTATATGAACAGTACATATGTGTGTATATAGACACAGAGACAGATTGAATAAACACAAAGTCACAAACAAGCATGTCTAATACCCTAAATGGTGAAATTCAGAGCACAAGCGAAGATTCAAGAAGCCAGAAATAACTTATAAGACGAAAAATAGAAAATAGATTCAATGGCAACAAGTGAGGCAGTTGAACAGACACAATTAAAAACCATATAGCTAAGAACAGTACAAGTTATTCGAAAGAATGAACAGAGGTACGAAAAGAAGTCAGGGACTTACCGATTGGAGCCAAAGAAAATGACGCCGGAATGAAGATCGCCGGATTCAGAGAGCGTGAATAATCGGAACCAGATGACGAAATGCTCATCGGAGGAGATGATTGAAGCAGTTGTAGGAGCTTCAAAGCAAGAAAATGGAGGATTTGGGAGAGAAGCATTAGAGAGAGAAAATTAGTTGCAAATTGAATACTCAAAAGTGAAGAGACGGAGAGAAAGAGAGAAGTTTTGTTAAAATTATGAAAAGGCGGCAAACCATAATGATTTGCCTTGGACGACGTGTCTGTCAGGCGGCGTGCGTAGAAGCGACGCGACCTGATAGCGCGTGTCAGGTACGAACCAATGAAGGAGCAACGCGTGGAGAAAACGGTTGAGTAAACCATACGTGACAGCTCATGCACAGATAAAACTCTTGGGGTTCTTGATTTAATGAAAAAAAAGCCTCGACTAGGGGAGCAATCTCGGTTAAGGAACTTGAAGAACTTGGTTGTTGGTTCTTGGTCATTGATAAAGTAGACTGCAGAGTCTTGGTCATATAAAACCGACAAGTGATGATCTCAGTCGTAAGAGAGCGGAAAGTCTTAGCCGATGTGCTATGTGGACAAAAAGTGTAGGTTCCATCACCTCAGATTGTCGAAGTAACAGAACCTAGGGGGTAGTTATGGGGGCATATTTTGTGAATAAATAACACGGGGCCGAAGTGATGCCGACGTATCAACCGGAGTGCCACGTGGCTTGGTCATGTGCGAGATAATCTCGGCTAGGCCGAGGTTATCTTTGAAGATAACTGAATCCGAGGTGAACGGATAAGGGACAAGAGTCCTAGAATAGGAGAGGACCTCAGTCTGGATAAAGATAAAGCTCTTAGGGAGTTTATCTCTATCTAACTGGGAGTCCAAGATGAGTATTGAGCCAAAGTCCATTGAAGCTAGGCTTCTACAGGGATCAGGTTGGTGCTGGCTATAAAAGTAAAGCGCCATCGTGGGTCTAAGGTACGCTTTTTATGCTCTGTCCAGTGAGTTAAGCATTATTTGTTATCTTTGAAATATATTAATTACTGACTTGATCGTCGGAGTACCCCGGGTGGACGAACTACTGCCGGATTCTTATCTCTCTGTAGCATGTTGTTTGGACTTAATCTATCTCCTGCTGAGTTTTCCTGTTTGGTTGTGTGGTCAAAAATCAACACCCACAACATTTATGTCAATTTATTTTTAAAATTATATTTACCGTTGACATAAATGTGGTCTGATCAAATAGTTATTTATATCCAATTAAAGTGATTTTTTACAGGGATGAAGTATTCGATAAGATTTATATATTGAACGGTTTGAATTATCAAGAAGGATTTAAAATATACCAGACTAGACCGTCCAGTTCAAAAACTGAAGTCCAGTCCCTTTCCGTATAACGAGGACTAAAGAAATTATTGTATAATAAAAAAATGATTTGAGAAAATAAAAACATAAAACTCTTACTCCTACAGTCTCTTTTCTTTTTGTCATCTCATAATTGGAATGATGAACAACATTACACCTTGCGTGTTCTAGTCCCAAATAATCAAAAAAGTTTCATTAACAAGCTCAGATTTTTTGTTTTCATTTCTTTTATTTCAAATCTCTTCTCTAATACTTGAAGGGACTCATACAGAGAGCGTTTAAGACACAGAGAATCAGAAGCACGGAGACAAAGAACCATGTATGCTCATTACACCCTTCCTTCTACTTTCTATGTTCTTTTTTCATTAGGGCAAATTACATATACCCCTCGAGGTTTAGCAAAATTACAGATATTTGCCTAACAAATTAGGGGTAAATTTTATGAAAATATAAATTTCAGGGGCAATTTGTTATAAAAATATAAACCTCAGGGAGTATCTGTAATTTCTGAAACTTCAGGGATATCTGTAATTTAGCTAAACCTCAAGGGAGGTATATGTAATTTGCCCTTTTCATTTTCATAATTAGACACCCAACATTACACTTCGAAGATATGCTCTCTTTTATTCCCAAATCCTACCTTATTATAACCATTAAATTAGGCTATACGGAGTGGCAGTGGTGCCACTCAACATATATACATATACACAAGGTGGCACACACGGTACATGTGCAAGTTAAATAAATAAAATAAAATAACATATTTAATATACACTGGTTGTAATCTCAAGTCATAAGAGTCTTTTATATTAAATTTTTGATCTTGAGTTCAAGTCTTAGCCTATTCTCTTCTAACTTTTTTTTTATTTTTTATTTTTTTAATAGATAACTGAACACTTGGCATAAAGAGAGATAAAGTTTCAAGAAACTAATCTAAGTACTCACATATATAATAGTATAGATATGACAAGCTCAAAAGTACAAAATTAATAATTTTTTGTCAATTCCTTCACATAATCTTAAATCAATCCAATCTCGTCTAATTGAATCTGTTCAAATAAATATGGCTTAAAAGTGTTATGAAGTAGAATTGATACATAAAATATTATTCTTTCAATAGTCTGATTCTTATTAATAAAATTCACAATACTTCTTTTAGTCATAGCATCCAAATCTACATAGTCAAGTAAAATGATGGACTCATTATTAAGAATTGCCCAACAATTAAAAGCAAAATTCTTTAATTTCTGGATCCACATAAAATCCAATCTATTCCTTGCCCTTAAACTTCCTTCTAAGAACAATTTTCTCATTCCAATCATCAAAGAATCCAAAAGTACCATCTACACTCTTTTTCCGCAAGGCAATTGATGCTTTTCATTAGAACTGAGATCAAACACATCAACTGGGATGTCCCATCTAACACTTGCCGTGTGACATAACTGCCTACCCAACTGCTCAAAAATGTACTTTTCTTCATCTTGATTGAATTTTATCTCCATTGAATGCCTTTTTTGCAGTGTTTTAGTAAATCTTAAATAGAGGATGAACTTTGGTAGGCATTGGGGCCACTTGGGCACCACCTTGCCATCTAAGAACCAATGTGTGTTTTGTCCAAAATGATAATATAGTTTCTCTATTTATAGATTGAGATTTTTTTTTTTTTTTTTGTTATGAAAAGGGTATATAATAATTAATAATTTCCATTTATTTCTTTGATTTTATAATGGGTTTTTTTTCCAAATGCAAGCAATTTTTGCTAATATCGTGCATTAAATTTGCAAGAATAAAATTTCTCCATGACAGTAATCAAGAAATTAACAGCAATGCTAGGTATCATGAAAAGTCTTTCATGAAAATGATCATGAAAGATTTGTGACCTTTGGATTACACTTAGAATAAAGCACCACACACTAATCAAGGTAATCTAAGAGTTACAAATCCTTCATGATCATTTTCATGAAAAATTTTCATGATCCCTAACATTTCTCTTTAATATATAACTTAGAATTCAACCAAATTGAATTCTATTATAAATGATATATATTATACATTGTTTTGCACAAGGTGCAGTCTCCAAATTCTGATTTATTATATTTGACTCTTTTCCTTTTCAGGAAACCTTTAGGAAAACAAATATGGAGAAAAAAAAATTGCAACAGCTTTGGATCACAAAATACCATTTTAAAATGAGATTATACCATGTTTCAGAACACACATTCGAAAACAAAGATTGATTAAATAACAGAAGTGCAATGGATGACATCACCATTTTACAGGGAATAATAAGATATTGAATTTTTATTTAAGTTATGTATACACATGAATGAAAGAAATTGAATTGTATAAAAGATTGATTAAATAACAGAAGTGCAATGGATGACATCACCATTTTACAGGGAATAATAAGATATTGAATTTTTATTTAAGTTATGTATACACATGAATGAAAGAAATTGAATTGTATAAGGAAGCTTGGGCCTAGTATTTGCTAAATCATACATCAAGTCATGCATTTGGCCGGTCCTGGAGAAGAACGGAACATCAATCAAGCACCACACTGCAGAGCCTCCGTCAGCGTCCAGCATTTCTCCATTTACCAGCTGAACTGTATTTGGAACCACAAATACAAAAAAAAAAAAAGATGAGACAATCAGAGAGAAGCAAGTTTTTTTTTTTTTTTTTTTTTTTGAAGAAAAAGAAAACCAGAGCAAGCATCATATGTCTTACCAATTTCTTCTTCTTCTTCTTCTTCTTGTCAATGTAAGCTAGGAGCTCCTCTTGTCGGACAAGAGCATCCTCCAGAGCCTAAATAAACAATAGCAACAAGTACAAGAATAAGAAGCTCCGATCAATGATTTAATCACTTTTTCGGGTAAAATATATCGTGTAACATATATGACTAAAAAACGTATACACAATTTAATTCCATCAGATGAGGGTTTGGGAGGGGTTAATTTGATTGGATACAGACCTAACTTTTCAGACATGCAAGACTATCTACAAAATACCGGTGCTAGCAAAATGACCAACCAGTGGATACCCAAGAATTCCAACACATAATTCACTGTAAAATATCTTTCAAGGAACCGAGCTTGTGATAGCAAAGTTGCCTATTTTGTTAACCGTGGTGAAGCAACCAATACAACCAATTCTTCAGAAACTTGCATTTCATTTGTTACCTCTAGGTCGAACTCTTATGCCATGTCTGTTTGGGTAGACATGAGCTTGGGATTGGACTAATAGTCTAATAAAATTATTAATCTGATGTTTGGTTAAACAATTAAAATACGGACTAACAATCCATCCGGATATGGTATCCCACATATGATGGACTATTTAATTCCACAAATGGGAGTGGGATATAAATTAGAGGACTAAGCCAAAGTTTAAACTATTAGTCCCTCCTTATAATCCTAACTCAATCCAAACATAGGATAGGATACACAATCCAAAGGATTCGTAGTCCTAGGACTATTAGTCATGGGAATGCTAATCCAACCTAATCCAATCCGCCCAAACAAACATGGCCTTAAGTGTAAGCTTATCTGATGAGAGCCAACTGTTGAGTTTCAGTAATGTTTTGTGTTCAGTCCTTAAGAAAATTTTCTTCGCTGACTTTTTTAGTGTGAGGACATGCGTATTATTAATTTAGTCAGCTGTGTTCACTGTTCACTTATTTCTGTCTGTGGGAATCCAACAACAGACGAGAAGTTATCATATGTCTTTTTCAGCACCTTTACAAATCCCATACTAAAAGTCACAGCTATGTTAGAAGCTATTACTAAAGATAAAAGGTATCCATAGAAAGACTAGTCACTAGGACATTAATGATTTAATCACTTTTTCGGGTAAAATATATCGTGTAACATATATGACTAAAAAACGTATACACAATTTAATTCCATCAGATGAGGGTTTGGGAGGGGTTAATTTGATTGGATACAGACCTAATTTTTCAGACATGCAAGACTATCTACAAAATACCGGTGCTAGCAAAATGACCAACCAGTGGATACCCAAGAATTCCAACACATAATTCACTGTAAATATCTTTCAAGGAACTGTGCTTGTGATAGCAAAGTTGCCTATTTTGTTAACCGTGGTGAAGCAACCAATACAACCAATTCTTCAGAAACTTGCATTTCATTTGTTACCTCTAGGTCGAACTCTTATGCCATGTCTGTTTGGGTAGACATGAGCTTGGGATTGGACTAATAGTCCAATAAAATTATTAATCTGATGTTTGGTTAAACAATTAAAATACGGACTAACAATCCATCCGGATATGGTATCCCACATATGATGGACTATTTAATTCCACAAAGGGGAGTGGGATATAAATTGGAGGACTAAGCCAAAGTTTAAATTATTAGTCCCTCCTTATAATCCTAACTCAATCCAAACATAGGATAGGATACACAATCCAAAGGGATTCGTAGTCCTAGGACTATTAGTCATGGGAATGCTAATCCAACCTAATTCAATCCGCCCAAACAAACATGGCCTTAAGTGTAAGCTTATCTGATGAGAGCCAACTGTTGAGTTTCAGTAATGTTTTGTGTTCAGTCCTTAAGAAAATTTTCTTCGCTGACTTTTTTAGTGTGAGGACATGCGTATTTATTAATTTAGTCAGCTGTGTTCACTGTTCACTTATTTCTGTCTGTGGGAATCCAACAACAGACGAGAAGTTATCATATGTCTTTTTCAGCACCTTTACAAATCCCATACTAAAAGTCACAACTATGTTAGAAGCTATTACTAAAGATAAAAGGTATCGATAGAAAGACTAGTCACTAGGACATCCCCACAGCGGCTCTCAGTGCTCTCTTTCAATCATAAATATAGCAACAACAAAAAATTAAATTTAAAAAAATATAATCAAAAAATATGAAAACAAGGGGTACCTTCTTGGTTGCCATGAGCTCTTGCTCCAAGGTGTCAACCTGGCTTACGGCAGCATTCAGCATTTCCTCCTTCTCAGCCGGCATGGCTGCAGGTTTCATGCTCAGAACAGTCACTTTCTCTTCCAATTCAGACATGCGTCTCATGACAGATAAGAACTCTGCACTGGAGATGGCTGGTGCTTGTACTTTTTGTGGATGTGCCTGCTCGCCTTTCATCATTGTGTCATCATAGCGCAAGGAGCCAGATAAGAGTGAGGCATCAGTGAGCTTCTTAGGCATGTTCCGTGTCACTCTGATCATTGTGACAACGCCCATGACAACAGCCATAACACCGGTGAAGATCTGGTTGCTGAACCCTTCAGGAGCCTTGCAAACATTGTGCACAGTAAAACAATCTGCTCCTGTTATTTGATTAAAAAAGGATTGACAAAGACACAATGGGTTAATAGTCTTTGAGTTGGGCTTCCATTGAATTATAGTACATGTGATCCAAATATTTTAGGCATCAAGTACGTTAAATCGCTTAATTAGTGGCACATGCATACGAGGTCATATACGCATGCATGCATATAAATAGAAAAGAATCCAAAACTTGAGCATCGATGTGATGGCATCATTTTCTAATCAGGGCAACAAACATGTCATGTCATTTTTCTTGATGCTCAATTAAATAGCAATTTATGTTTAATGTCTAACATGTTTGTGATCACACTCAGTAATCATTCTCCACAAGATTGAGCATGAAGATACCGAGGGTTCCACAAGTGCCTAAACGTGTTCTACTATTTTTAATATTTTTAGAACAGTACATGCTTTGGACACTTGAGGACACATGTCTCTGATGTTTAGACACGTATAAAAAACAACATAAGTTTAAAGAAGATGAAATGGGAGCCAATGATTAAAATCAAAGCAGTGCATTTATACACACTAATTCCTCCTCATTTAGGCTTTTATACTATACAAATCTTAAACTTCCGATTTGTTTGTGAGTACAAAATAGATATTAGGACCTTTTGTTCATTTTTTCTTTCAATGTATAGTATGCGGAAAAAAAATCTTCCTATTTTGATATAATAAATCTAAATGTATTTTGTAACTCAAAAAATTTTAAAAAAAACAAAACATTACTTTCATCATGTGTATATGTAAAAATATATATATTTATTTGTTGCCTTCTCTTTCCGTGTCATATCTTGTTATTTTGAAAATTGTCAACATATCTGTATCGTTTTTGTAGCTGTGTCCCATATCCATCCATGCTTCTTAGTTTGAGTCCATTCATTTACTTCCATTTTGCAAATGAGAACGTACTCAGTCAATCAAAATTACACAAAGGAAAAAAGTAGCCAGAACTACTTATTATTTTCTTAAATCTACGCAGTAACTTTGCATTTTACATGTTTTAAATTACACTCAGAAGTTAAAAAATGTAAACATATATATGTATCTAATTCCACAAAGACCAACATACCTTTTGAGAGGGCAAATCTCTCATTATCTACCACTTTTTTCCAAGATGACTCCATTGTCTTATCAGCCACTGGCATGTAGTCTTGATAATCATATGATTTATGGCAATTTTTGGTAATAAAAACCTGCCATTTTATTCCCAGATAAAATATGGAGAAAGTATGTGTGATTATACTTTTTACAACCAAATAGAAAAAATTAGAAGCTGAAATAACAAACAAATTCGATGAAACTGCAGAGTTGTTCTGAAGGTTTTGCAATAATATATGGTAAGTATGTTTATGTAAGCCTGTTGCACATAAAACACAATGAAGAAAGAGAATTTATCTCCACCCCACATATTTCACAACATTCAAGCACCAATGAAGACAATTCACTGGGTAAGGGACATTTTGAGTTGAATGACATATTGAGGAAACACAAAACTGCACCCTCTTTTAATTCATGAATAAATTTTGATTCACCATGGTCTCAATAAATGGATTCATCACTTCTGTGACATATTGTTGAAATTGGTTGAGTCATCTAGCCACCTCAATCTGCTCTATTGTCACCATCAATCTTCTGAAGGCATTGTATAAGTTCTCGGGCAGCTTTGTTAAAATTTTTAAGTCCCTGCAGCAACAATTGGAGTAAAAATGTAATTGTAAATTATCTTTATCATATTATTTAAGACTATATTATGATTCAAAATCACAGAAAAACACTACAGTAGCACGACAATGTCTGTACTGCATGTAGTTCGGAAGGACGTATGCACTTCAAAAAAAAAAAATTTAGTTGATACTATCACATACAACTCCTTGCACATCCAAGATGGTTGTACTTTGATCAATATGCTTCTTTGCTGCAATTGAGCAAGCCGGGAACTTGACATCAAAGGTCCTCTCAAACTCCCGTACATGATATTTTACATAGCGGTCCATGGTTGTTACTTGCATCAGTTTCGTAGGGTCTACTTTGCCCAGTCTCTCAATGTAGACTGGTCGACCTTCCTTGTCAACTCCATGATGTCCTTGGGGATAATATTCTAAGACTTCATTGATTTCCTTGAATTCAAACTCCTTACACAAGAAATAGAAGAGAGGAAAATAAAATTCAACATAGAGTTATACTGCTGGCAAATTGTAGAGCAGAATTTTAAATCATCATCCACTGATATCTCCTAATGAATACCTCCACAACTGTGTCAGTACCAAATTCCTTCCTCCAATGAAGCATATCAGTCCACATTTGCTTTGTTTTCTCAATATCAAATTTCCTGGCCTTCAAAAATCTGTGTACTCAAAAATAATTTTGCGAGTGAGTTACTTCGATGCCATATAGAAATAGAGCAAATGTGATTGCAGTTAACTGAAAACAGACCAGTGATGTTGTAACTCCTTTTCTATGTCACATGTACTACATCACAAATTCACAATGCTGAGTGTACTGAAACCATCCTACAGCAACATGCTACTTACTGCCAAACACAAACCTGTAATATTCTACATTGATGTAACTATGTACAGCCATGGTTTCACAAGTGACTCAAAATAATAATAATAATAATAATAAATACAGATATCTAGCATACCCATGAATTCAACACCTTGTTGAGCCTGGTAACTATTGATACAGATCAATAAGCAATTTCTTAGTTCACAAAAATGTTAATATACATACACATTTAACAAGTGACAAAAGTGTGAATATACATGCACATTTAACAAGTGACAAAAATGCATACATACATGTTGGTATCTTCCTATTATATGTGTGCTCTATGTTCACTTTCTTCTCTAGGAAGAGTATCAACCTATCACACGTGTTCTATGTTCTCATTTTCTTCTCTATTAGTGTTGAAAAAAAAAAGCCTCATCACAAATATGCAGTAAAAACAGCCAAGTACTAAATAATAGTAAAACCACATGCACGCAATGAAAATAGGAATAAGAAAAGAAAACAACCTTAGCATCATATGGTAATCATCGTGTCTTGATGGTAGTAATTCATCCAATATAAGTGCTTGACGGAATGCATCGACAGCCTTTAACTCTTCAGCATCATGCTCATCCTCGATTTCAACAGACATGACTCTGCTATTTCTCCTGCCCTTTCTTGTCAAGGAATTCCTGAATTTCGCAGAGGCATTTATTGCTGCTTTCTTAAAAGACCCAATTCTGGTTCTCTTCTCATCCTCGTTTTCAAAGTCAAGAGCTGTAACACAAGCATTGAAGGAACTAGGCCTCAAACACAAGATATCAAAAGAGAAACCAGAGAAAATCTTCCCAAAATTGCATTGCTAGTTGTATAAGGTTGGCTTATTCATTAAGTAAGACAACAAAAAACCAGGGAGTTCCATCGAACTGGACGAGTAGTACAAAATTAATGGGAATGACCAAGCAGGTCAAAAATTGTTTCATGTTCTTCAGCCAAATATTTCTCTTCCTGACTGATGAACACAGATTGATTGACAGATAATAAGCAATATCTATAATTCTGTTCCAGCCAAAATATTGCCAGATCAATAAACAAGTATACTTACAGGTCATGTTTGATTCACAAGACTAATAGTGAAGTATTAATAATCCTATTAAATTAGTGTGTATTCACTATCCAATTGGATTAATATCCATTGGATTAATAATCCCACCCCTACCCCATTACTAATAATCCTACAAATTTGTTGGATTAATTATCCATTAGATTAATAATCCTAAACCAAAATGTTAAAACAAATATAGGATAATTGGGCCCACGGATTAATAATCCCAATCACATGCTCTAATCCACTCAATCAAACATGTCCACAGGGAATGAAAACTAGAGAGTTTCCTTAACTTTGTGGTTCATACACAAGGTATCGCACATAATTCTTATAATTTCAAACCTCCAATTAAAAAAAGTGCCATATACTAACTTCAAAACTTAACGAAAATAGGAAGAATAAATGATGAAAATAGGCAGAATAAATGATTACCTGGTTTAGGAAATAAAGGTCCAGAGACTCCAGACATGCTGACACTAGGGTGGAAATGAATTGGATGATGAGACAAGAGGGCAGAAGAATCAAGCACTCATATCACGATGTATGAACCAAGTCGTAGCCAAATGCCTGCATATTCCAACCATTATTATTACAAGAAAATCAATAACAAACCAAAAAAAAAACACAAAATGCTTCAATTATGTCACCATCCAAAGCATCGCATCTTGTGGCATAACATCAACATTCTCTATATCACAAAATGACAATAAAAACCCCTCAAAAATGGCTCATTTACAAATTAACTCAAAATAGCTATAAGATTTGTCAAGTACGTTGCATTAAATCATCTATTAATTCACAGCACTCCAACAGCACCTGAGATTAGGTAGTCGTGATATGAACAATGGCTTTTAACAATGAAATTGATATGATAACACAACAAAATTGATAAATTTCGTGTGTGTTGTGTGTTAGAGAGAGAGAGAGAGAGGTGAGAGAAATTACCTCTGGAAAAAATGGTGGGGAGAGAGAGAGAGAGGGGAAGTATAAGTGACCGAATAATCCTCCGGAGATGGTGACCTGGGAAGAAGGAGAAGAGGACAGCTAGAGAGAGAGAATAAAAAACAAAAACAAAAAAAGACGTGTAGAGAGAGAGAGAGAGAGAGGGATAGGATTGTTTCTAATGGTTTGTTAGAATTTGTTGACAGAGTCTCGTCTCCATTGCCGATTTTGAGCTCTCTGTTTCTAAATTTAGAGAGAGAGAGAGAGAGAGAGATGAGGGTGGGAGAAATGCAAGGCACTCCGTTGGAATCTCAAATCAAATAGATGTTTCCCACTTCCAACCTAACTCCAACTAACGTCTCTCCCTCCTTTCCCGGCAAAATGATCCAGTGCGACGCGTCTCGTTTTACTCGGAGCACCCTCGCTTACTGTGTTATTGGGCCTTAAGTCCAATACTAGACCGGCTCATTCTGCCAACTTCTCTTTTTTTTTTCTTTTTTTTTTTTTTGGGACAAAAAAAAAACACAAGTTACCACTGAAAATATCATAAATAGTTTGCATAGGCTTCTCTCAGTGGAGTTTATGCTAAATTTAGATACTGATACTATATCAAGGCCCGTTTGGGAGCCAATTTATTGATTAAAATTGTAAAAAATAAAAATTATAAAAAAGTCAAAATGTCGCATTATACACATTATTTAATTATTGTGCGGACCGGTTTCCGCAATAGAGTAAGATGGAACTTTGTGGACGAACCCTGGTGCACCGATGGTGGAGGCCTGCACAAGGAACAAATAGTTAGGCTGCCCGACCGGGGGTTGGTCGGAAACCCCTCCGACGGTCGAGTCAGTATCGGAGTTTGGTAGAGACAAGATAAAGAAGACCAGTGTCTTTTTAGAGTTTAGAGATCTCCCCCTTCATGGAGAGTCCGGTTACCTTTTATAAGGATCATATGACTTATTCATCAAGCTCCCTCGTTCTCCGCCTGGTCTTCAGCCGTGATTGTAGCACATCCCTTAATAGAGGGGAGCAAGATCCGTCATTCGCGGGCACCATGTGCCCTTTACTTTACAGGGTATTGATTAATCTGTTAGCACTCATGTTGTCGTTGAGCGGGAGCCTTGGATCCCATGTTATGGACTTACCCACTTCGGAGTGAGGAGTGGTACTAGGGCTAGACCCATGGTCTTTCCTTCTTCGGAGTGGGGAGTGGTGTTAGGGCCAGGCCCATGGTCTTCCCTTCTTCGGAGTGGGGAGTGGTGCTAGGGCCAGGCCCATGGTCTTCCCCTCTTCGGAGTGGGAGTGGGGAGTGGGCCAGACTGATTCCTTAGCTCGGCCCATCATAGAGTGGAGAGAGAGAGCCCACTTCAGAGTGGGGACCTTCGTCCAGTCCAATGAGGCTCCATCAACTAGGCTTGAGTACGGAGTAGACCTTCGTCTAGTCCAACAGGTTCCATACAAATAGGCTTGAGTATGGAGTAGGGACCTTCGTCCAGTCCAGTGGGACCTTCGTCCAGTCTAGTAGGGACCTTCGTCCAATCCAACAAGGTTCCATACAAATAGGCTTGAGTATGGAGTAGGGACCTTCGTCCAGTCCAGTAGGACCTTCGTCCAGTCTAGTAGGGACCTTCGTCCAATCCAACAAGGTTCCATACAAATAGGCTTGAGTACGGAGTAGGCCTTCGTCCAGTCCAGTAGGACCTCGTCCAGTCTAGTAAGGACCTTCGTCCAGTCTAGTAGGGACCTTCGTCCAATCCAACAAGGTTCCATACAAATAGGCTTGAATAATTATGCCCCCTTCATTTGCCCCCTGGCTTGCACTATAAACTATTGAGTGGAAGCCATTATTTGTATTCAGTCCAATTTGCTCAAACTTTACGTCAGCCTTAGAAATGTCTAGTTGGATTCGGCCGAGTATTTCGTTGTTCGGCTTTTACTTGATTCGGTCAAGCTTAACTCATCGTAGAGCGTAACTCGGCTCTTCGTTGAACGCGAGTTGTTACCATGGACCATGCTTTCAAGTAACGATACTTGGCACAAATTCCACCAAGCTATACCACTTGGCGCCCTACTCCAACCGAAAGGCCGAGTTTGCAGGCTGGGGCGTAGGTTAGACCTGTAACCCGTTCTTGCTCAATTGTCGAGCGAAAATATGTACGACACATATGAAAAAGAACACAATTCATAGGGAAAAGGTGATTTCAATAATACTTAGAGAATTGCGATTACATTCAAAAGTTCCTTAGATCATTATATAACTGATAGTATTTCTTCAAGTTGGCAACATTCCAAGGACGAGGAATGGACTTGCCTGCTAGGTCAGTCAGGTAGTAAGCTCCGTTGCCTAAGGCAGAGGTAACTCTGTAAGGCCCTTCCCAGTTAGGGCCGAGCTTCCCTTCACCAGGGACCTTCATATGATCCATGACCTTCCTTGCATGCTTGTTTAGACTTCATGGCGGCGATGAAGCAGTGCTTTGCTGCTACTGCTACTTGGTCACCCTTGATCTCCTCCACCCCATTCTTTGTTGGGAAACGGACTACCTGGTGGTAAGTGGATGGCACTGCCTCCATTGTATGAATCCAAGGTCGACCGAGTATTGTATTGTAAGGAGATGAAGTATTAATCACCAAGAAGTCGACAGGGACCACTTTGGACTTTGCTGTGACGGACAAGGTGATTCGGCCGAGCGGCCACTCTGTCTGTCCATTGAAGCCGACCAGAGGGGAGACTGCAGGGATTAAGTGTTGCTCATCAAGACCTAGCTTTTTGAAAAGGTCATAATACATAATGTCAGCGGCGCTCCCTTGATCAATTAGGACCCGTTTTACATCAAATTTGTTCGCCACACCGACGGTGACGATCAGGGCATCAGTGTGAGGATGTTGGATCCCTTCTAGATCTTTCTCAGAGAACACAATGTTGAATTGAGAGGGCTTTGCTTCCGTTCTAGAGTAAGATGGAACTTCGTGGACGAACCCTGGTCCACCGGAGTAGGGACCTTCGTCCAATCCCATGAGGTTCCATACAAATAGGCTTAAGTAATTGTGCCCCCTTCAGAATGATCGTGAGGAAGCTTGTCATACCACCGGAGGCCGTGCTCACCAAGGCTAGAGGCAAAAACCTTGCACATGAATGGATCGTTCTGATTCCAAAGTGACATCATTTGGCGGTAATGGCTTATATGAGTTAGGGGGTCTGACTTCCCATCATAGAGGATAAACTTCGGTGGACTGTACTTATGAGGAGCTTCCACCATTTCAATCTCGGTGCAAAGGGGGGAAGAGACTAGTCGGTCCAGAGCACGACGCTCTATCTGATGAACGGACCGATCTAGATGCCTCTTTTCCCTTTCTAATTGCCGTTCGGCTACTTTGTTCGACCGTCGGTCATCCTCTTGGTTGTCGTTCAACCATGTCCTCAAGTCACGCGGTCGCTCGTCACGACGGCGCGGAGGAGGAGAGATTGCTGAATAATGACTAATGGATTTTTGTCTCTTGCGAGAGTTTTCTCGAGGATTCTCTGTCCTACTACTGGCTCCCTCACTGCGTACCGGAATTGGCCGGCTACGCTCACCACGAGCAGGATCGTAGTTAGACCGTTCACGTCGTGGGGGTGGAGGAGGAGTATACCTCCGTTGCTACGACGGTCCCCCTCCGGACTTCCTTGGCTCACCCTGAGGTACCATCTGCTTCCTCAGTTGAGCACGTAACTCCTCAATCTCCAGACTCATAGAGTCGATAACACGATCACGGTGGTCCTTCTCAACAAATAGCCGTTGAGATGATCGATAGGCGACGGCATGACGTCGCTCCACCGTACAGAGCGTCGGACTGTCGTGGTCCATCTGGTTGTCGTTCCCGGTAGGGAAGGCCAGACCCTTATCTTTGGTTCTCTCCATTCCTGGAGTCTTCTCTCTAATCCCTGGTTGCGAGGTTCCTTCAACATCCATCGTCGGAGTTCGTCACAAAGCAATCAGAGAACATTTCCCACAGACGGCGCCAAATGTGCGGACCGGTTTCCGCAATAGAGTAAGATGGAACTTTGTAGACGAACCCTGGTGCACCGATGGTGGAGGCCTGCACAAGGAACAAATAGTTAGGCTGCCCGACCGGGGGTTGGTCGGAAACCCCTCCGACGGTCGAGTCAGTATCGGAGTTTGGTAGAGACAAGATAAAGAAGACCAGTGTCTTTTTTAGAGTTTAGAGATCTCCCCCTTCATGGAGAGTCCGGTTACCTTTTATAAGGATCATATGACTTATTCATCAAGCTCCCTCGTTCTCCGCCTGGTCTTCAGCCGTGATTGTAGCACATCCCTTAATAGAGGGGAGCAAGATCCGTCATTCGCGGGCACCATGTGCCCTTTACTTTACAGGGTATTGATTGATCTGTTAGCACTCATGTTGTCGTTGAGTGGGAGCCTTGGATCCCATGTTATGGACTTACCCACTTCGGAGTGAGGAGTGGTACTAGGGCTAGACCCATGGTCTTTCCTTCTTCGGAGTGGGGAGTGGTGTTAGGGCCAGGCCCATGGTCTTCCCTTCTTCGGAGTGGGGAGTGGTGCTAGGGCCAGGCCCATGGTCTTCCCCTCTTTGGAGTGGGGAGTGGGGAGTGGGGAGTGGGCCAAGACTGATTCCTTAGCTCGGCCCATCATAGAGTGGAGAGAGAGAGCCCACTTCAGAGTGGGGACCTTCGTCCAGTCCAATGAGGCTCCATACAACTAGGCTTGAGTACGGAGTAGAGACTTTCGTCTAGTCCAACAAGGTTCCATACAAATAGGCTTGAGTATGGAGTAGGGACCTTCGTCCAGTCCAGTAGGGACCTTCGTCCAGTCTAGTAGGGACCTTCGTCCAATCCAAAAGGTTCCATACAATAGGCTTGAGTATGGAGTAGGGACCTTCGTCCATCCAGTAGGGACCTTCGTCCAGTCTAGTAGGGACCTTCGTCCAATCCAACAAGGTTCCATACAAATAGGCTTGAGTACGGAGTAGGGACCTTCGTCCAGTCCAGTAGGGACCTTCGTCCAGTCTAGTAAGGACCTTCGTCCAGTCTAGTAGGGACCTTCTTCCAATCCAACAAGGTTCCATACAAATAGGCTTGAATAATTATGCCCCCTTCAATTATTTTCTTTTTTTACAACTATCTATTCAATTAAAACCAAGGATGGAACTAGGAGAAGACTATAGGGGGCCATGGCCCCCCTGTTTCTGTGAAAAATACTGTTTGTCATAATATTTTAAAAATATATATATATATATATCATTTTATACATAAAATGGCCCCCTAGTATAAGAAAATTTATATCTTATTAGTCTCCCATCTTGCCTTCTTTTTTCTATTTTGTACTAAAAAAAATTTCTTCATCCTATAAGAAATTGCTTCGATGGTATTTAACTTTTTTTCTATGTATATATAATTTATATATCATATTGTACATACATGTGTGTTTGTATATTTGGTGATTTTTTTTTTCCCGACCCCTCTGATAATAAAATCCTGGTTTCGTCTTTAAAACAATAGTCAAACTATTAAAAAAGACACAAAAAAAGTTAAGTTGTCAAACAGATACTAAATGTACAAGAAGAATGATGAAGGTTCAGCTAATTGGGTTGGAAAGTAGTTTGAGTTGAGCAAGGTAATATATTGTTTAAATTTAATTTAAATTTTGACGAGTTTTAATTGGATTGATCAACAGCAAGAAGTATTGTGATTTTTTATATAGTTTGTAGTCCATTGAGTTAAGCTCAAATTAAGTTTAAGAAATTAACAAGTTTTAAAATGTGTTCAAATTTAATTTGTTTAATGGTAAAAAAAAAAAAAAAAATTAATAAGTAGAACACGATGAGCTTAAATACCTTACCAAATTGTCATGTCAGAGACCCAATAATTTAACCATGGTTAATGGAGTTAGTAGCAACCTTTGGTGAAGACAGGTACTCCAAGGCCCCGTTTGTTTTGGGCTATAGAGAGGGTATTGGGATTAGTAATACCAAGGTATTACTAATGCCCTTGTTTGTTTGCAGAGAAAGCCTTGGGACTATTAGTCCCTTGGTATTGCTAATACCCTTGGAAGGGGGATTGGTAAGGAGGAGGTAGAGATGGTATTAGAAAATAGTGAGGGGATTAGAAATTTTTTTATTTTTTATATATTGGGAATTTTTTTTAAAATATTATGTTTAATTTTTTATATTTTTTTATTTGTTTTATTATTTTATATAAAAATAATTTAACAATTCCTCATTATTAATCCCCTCATTATCAATCCCCTCACTATCAATCCCCTCACTAACAATCCCCTCACTATTAATCCCCTCATTATCAATCCCCTCCATTCTATCTCCCAAAACAAACGGGGCCCAAAGGGTATCGGAACCCATGCTATAAGGTTTCAAAAGCCCCATATTTACTGAATAAATCCTTCAGCTTTAAACCTAGCCTATGTAGTGTAGAGTTTGATACCAAACTCTAAAATCTCGTTTCACAAGTTAAAATTTTAGTTAAAAAGTCAAAAAGTTATTAAAAAAGTTAAAAAGTCAAAAATTCTATTTTCTTTTTATTTTTTGTACATTTTTTTGTAAAAAGTCAAAAAATCACCCCAAACATACTAGTTTTTTTTTACCTCATATTTTAGCCAAAAAACCAAAAAGTTACTAAAATAACCTGTTCCCAAACGAGGCCGCATACAAAATGTAAGACTTGTTTCCTAATCAATATAAATATATATATATATATATATTTAACATTATGTCTCCCAAGATTAAACTGTGCACTCAAGATTGTCATATAGTGCAGCCTGTTGACCACAGTGGTTTCTATTTGATAACCAAAGGAGTCATTTGTCAAATATCAAATTTGTGCTTACATAAAGCTTTTGCGTTCTCTGAATAAAGCCACCAAATCTAACACTTCTTACAAAGGGAAAAAATATATATTACAGAGCTAGCCAATACTTCAAATGTATCAGCTATAAAAATGCAATCAATTCAAAAAATATATAGTACAAAACAATTGACAACAATTACATAACAGAAATTATGCTTCTTGCAGTTTTTAAGTCTACCTCTGTTGCTCTTCCTTCTTCCAAACACCCCCTTTAAACCCGGCATCTTCAATTGGGAATCCCTCCAGCTCTGGACACCAGCAAACATTCAATGTCCTCAAAGATGGCATCACTTGCTGCACCACTGACCATTCCTCGCTCAAGTCCGACAAAGCTTCCAACTTCAAACCCTCAATTTTCCAAACAACATTTCCATTTCCCCGGAATCCCTCACTCATCTTTGTAAGATTGCCAGAACAAATCGATAGAAATCGTAGCATAGGAAGTGAGTGAGGATTCAGCCAATCCGGGCTTATCTTTCCCGGATAGAATTTGAGACCCAACTCGTGCAGTTGTCGAGGAGGGGTCAATTTATCAAGTTTGACTGCAAGATCCTCATCGTGACTATCAAAGCAATTTATCGACAGGAATTGAAGTTCCTGGAGGTTTACCAATGAATCAACCTCGTCATCTCCAATCTCATCACCCTGACTTAGGTGTAAACCGAGTGTTCTAAGATGAGTCAAGTTTTTAAGCTCAGCAATACGACAACCTTGTTCTTGGCTCGACTTGGCAGGCTTAAATCCCAACAATACTTGAAGATTCAAAAGCCTTCCTAACCCTTTGGGGAAATATCCAAGTGAACCACAATGACTCGCATCCAATACTGAGAGCTTTGCAAAAGTAGTAATATAAGAGGGAATGAGTTTCAAATTCTGGCAATAACTTATGTCTAAAATTTGAAGCTTATGAACCTTCTTTAGTGAAGGCGGGACTTGGATCAATGGATGCGTGTTGCTTAAGCTGAGACAAGCTAAGTTGGGGAGAGATCCAATCTCATCTAACAAACTCGAAAGAGGGATTTCAAAGATTGATTTAGAAAGATCCAATACCTGTAAGCGTGGACATCTGCAAAACTTGTTTGCGATATTTGAAGCAATCTTGTTCACTTCACCACTTTTGGTAGTAGTCAACAATGCTCGCAGCTTTTGATTGGCCATTATTTGCTTCCGGTTCATATCACCTTTAATACCCAAATTGCGACAGTTCAATTCATTTGGTTTAAAAAATGCATAATCTTCTGCCATCTTGATCACCAAATCACGAACCATATCGTGAATTTTGCAAGTGTAGATTGTTCCACTGTAAGCCTTATCAACCACTTCTACCAAACACCTGTTTGTTAATTCTGAGAAACAATGTCCCCCAGCTTCAGCTGATAATCTTCCACTTCTCAACGGGACAAAACCCTCTCCTACCCACCAATGGACCAATTGCTCTTTTTCAATTACACAATCCTCCGGATAGAGTGAGAAACACAAAAAACACGACTTCAAGTAAGCTGGGAGCTCGTCATAGCTCAATTGTAGCGAAGCCATCACGGTGTCATCATTTTCTGCCAATTCATCTCGAAAATGATTTGCAATTCTTCTCCATTCATGATAGTAAGGCTCTTTCGATAACATCATTCCTCCGACTGCCTTGATAGCTAGTGGAAGCCCCTTGCACTTTTCAACAATCTCTTTACCAACAGTTTCTAGCTCGGAGTGAGTACACTCTCCTTGAGTAGCTGCAAATGCTATCATACGAAACAGTAACCAACTATTCTCTTCACTGAGGAATTTGGGCCAATGAGTTCTTGCTTCCGAGACTCCCATCTTCCGAGCAACTTCCTCAATTCTTGTCGTGACAATAACACTGCTTCCATTCCCCTTAGGCAATCCTTGGTAGATTTGGAGCCACCATTTATTATCTTTGCTCCACACATCATCCATCACAATTAAATACCTCTTGCCTAATAGGTACTGGTTTATTTTCCTCAACAACTCACTTTTATCGTCTCCCACACTTGCATCTCCCAAGCTCCTTAATATGGTTCTCATGATCTGTTCTTCGGTGAATGTCTGAGAAACAGACACCCATATTCTCCTCTCAAAGCGATCCTCGATTCTTCTATCATTGAAGATTTTCTGGGCAATTGTGGTCTTGCCCACTCCACCCATACCAACAACTCCAATAGCTAGAATGTCATCGTTTGCTTTGAATAGCCAATCTTTGATCTTCTCTGTATCACCTTCTAAACCAACTACCTTGCTATGGTCATACAAGGGAGTGCTCCAACTGGGCTTAAGATGTCTGTCCTCATCTGTGGGACCCGTTTGGTTAAGTAGTGACACTCCAAGGTACGTTGACATATCCCGTTTGATACCAGTGATATTCTCATTAATTTCTCTGAGGCGCTTCCCTCCTTGATAATGGACTTGAAGCTTTGAAGGGTGGAAACACATTGTACAGCGTGCAGAGACAGTATCATTTTCATCCTCTGATTGAACTTGGCAATCGGCCAATATATCTCCAGCTTCATAAATTAAGTCTCGCAAAGTAACCATGATAGCGCGAAGTGACTCATTTTTTCTCTTGAGCCTCTCCGCATCTTGGAAGAAGCTTTGCATCAATCGCAGCTCACGCTGTAATTTTTCGAACTGGTCCCTAAATTCGATCAGGAAACGACTCTCCTCTTCCAGGGCATTAAGAAGTCTATCCAAGAATACACTCACTATTGCATCCACCATGTTTTTGTGTCTGCAAGTTTATTTTTAGAGTAGAAGGAAATCATGTCGTGAAAATATAAAATCAATCAAAATACGAAGGAAAATAATAAACAAAAAGTGGGTTATTCATCATATGCATGCGTGTGAAAATGTTATAATGTAACATGAGATTAAGAGGTTGAAAAGTTAAAAATTAGGTAAGAAATATGATAAATATCAGGTTTTATTGGTTAATGTGTAATTGAAGTTAAAATTAGTTGTATATTCAGAACTGAGAGAAGGATAAGATAAAAGGATAAAAAGAAGAATATAGAAGGCTATTAATGTCATTATACATTTGTCAATAATGGAGTTAGCGATATACTTTAGTCCAATACCACATGAGAGAGGTTAGGTTGGCTTTTTTTAAATGACTGGATAGTAAAGTGTTACGAAACCAAATCAGAGAGGGCAACCTTATCTTATTCCATATTATATAAAGCGTACACCCCATTTGGCGTGAATGCTGTCATGCTTTTTCTTTATCCAGAAATGCCCTCTACTTCCAACAACTGTCATATTCTATACCCGTTAAACTGTTTTTCTCATTCCATCAAACCGACCAAATTTTCCGTAAAAAATTTAAATGTATTATATATATATATGCACAAACATATATATAAACACTGCTATTTTAAAGTTGAAACTTAAATTGAACTCAAAAGCCGATATCAAGGATAAATATGAAAAGAAATAAAAGTCTATTAAACTTGGTGTAGTTTACTATATTTCATTGTTCTTACGTGATGTGATGTGCTGAAATACAAGAATGCCTAAGCTTTTACAGGAATTAGATATTCGTGGTTCTTGAATACCAACCACCATGAAATCAAGATCAATTATCAAACCCAAAAAGCATTATAAAAAAAAAACACTCACAACTGTTCAATCTGGAAGACAAGACGAACACAAGAGGGCCGATTGAGAGTCTCCTGAAAATCTGAAGCTCCGAAGACTTCGATCTCTACAATCACGCGAGGCAACAGAATAGAAGAGAAAGGGTACAAGAAATGGGAGAGAGTGAATTTCAAAGTTGATCTTCCACTATAAATTTGGGGGAAACTTCCTCTCTCTTCTTGACTTGGTAGACTTTTTTTTAGTTCATATATGTGCCCTGATTATTTAACAAAATATCAAATAAATAAAAAATAAAAAATAAAAATTAATTAATAGAGCGTAAGTAACAACTATTTTATTTTTGTACAGATCTCGCTTGTATTGAACACATGCTTTACTATTGCTTCATTAATTTGAAATTATTTTTTTCCTTTTTTATATGCCTAAGATTTTCCCATTTTTCGTAGCATTTTTTTTTTGTTTTTTTTTACATATCTAAAAAAATTCATTTTCATTTTTTTTTCTCAATAATTTCTAATATTGCCCCTTTTAAATATTTAATTTCCTAAAATTTTCCCAAAAAATATCACATTCTTTTTTTTTTCTCTCATATTTTTCGCCTCTTTCTCTTTCTATGTTATTTTATTACTTCTAATTCAATAACAAAAATACAAATGAATTAAAAAGCAAAATCATTAAGATTTCAATAAGTATTTGTGTGAGTGATTTTCCGATCACACTGCCCACCTTAGTAATTCAGCTGTAGAACACAGGCAGAATAGATGGCACCCTGCTGTCCTGCACAGAAAGAGAAGGCTCCGGCGGTGGTTCTTCCACCCAAGGGCACTCCGACGATCAAGTCAGTATATCTCTCAAAGATTAATCAACAGTGCTAAAAACAATGCTCAAAGTATCAATTGCGTACCTTAGACCCACGGGGGTGCCTCTCTTTTATAGTTTACTCAATCCCAGTCCCACTAGAAGCATGACTTCTATGGACTCCAATTCTGTACTTACTTCGGACTCCTCAAGAGATAAGGATAGACTCCCTAAGAGTATTATCCTTATTCATCCTGAAGTCCTTATTCATCCTGAAGTCTTTCTTCATCCTTCGACTCTTGTCCCTTATCCAATTATCTCGGACTCCGGTATTCTCGCAGATAACCTCGGCAACTCCGAGATCACCTCGGCATAACTACCTCGACACGTGGCACCTCGGCTGACACGTCGGCGTCACCTTGCCACGTGTTGGTACTCTGAAAATATATCTCCACAACTGCCCCCTAGGTTCTATTACCTCGGCATTCTGAGGTGATGGAACCTATATCGTTCCTCTCTCCAGTACATCGGCATATGAACTCTTCAGCCGAGATCGTTTATTTCAGGCCGACATGTCTTCTTCCAAGAACGAGAATTCTAATGAACTCTTTTACGCGCATGAGCTGTCATGCATCTCTTTTCAACCGTTCTACTTACGTGTTTCACCTTCATTGGTTCGTGTCTGTGACGCGCTTGTAAGCTGTCTTGCATCTATCTGCGCCGTCTGACGCATGCGATATTCCAAGCATATTAAATGCTTCTATTTTTGCCGCCGTTTCAAGTTTTTTGACAAAACTTTTGCCTCCTGCTTTCATCTCTTCACTTTTGCAATCGATTTTACTTACTTTCTCTCTCTCTAAACTCTTCCCCTTGAGTCTGCCATTGCTCAAACCTCAAGCTCTGCAACTGCTATCATTCTTCCATTCCAGTGAAGCTTTCGTCATTCCGTTGTGTCTGCAACCGTCACCTGACTTCGGCAATCTTTATACCGGCTTTATTTTTCCTGGTAAGCCACCATTCCTTTCGTTCTTAACGCCTTCGATATTCTTCATTATTAGTTTGCCATTACTATCTTGTTCAAACATCTATCTTGCGAACCACATATCTGAATGCTTTAATTTTGTTTTTGTCCATGTCTTGAACACTTGCACTGTTTCACCACTTTTTTGTCACTGTTCTTGACCCTATATCTCCTGTATTCTTTATACTTTTGAGAACCCTACCTCTGTTCTTGATTCTGAAACTTCATTCTTTGTTTCTTGTTTTTTGTGTTTCCTTCCAGATCTGTGCCCCCAATCTTTGCTTTCATAGATTCAGTTTTGGGATTTGTCTATAGAACCTACCAATTCTTAGGAAAAACTGAAACAACCCTTACCAGTATTTACCTAGGTTTTGCCGAGGTCTTAAAAACCCTTTAAGAACATACCCTTTCTGAAGTCGAATACCTTTACGCCGACATTATGGGCATGTGGAAACATAGGGTAGATACCCCAACCAAACTTGGATACTTTAGGGAAGAGTTCGCCATTCCTGCCGACGTCCATCTGAGACTGGCTGGGGATGACGACTCTATCATGCCCACAGATGATACGATGCCCTTTCCCATTGTTGCTTTTACTGAATGTGGACTTCGGCTTCCACTTAATCCTCTTTTTCGTGAAGTTCTCCATTACTATAAGTTGAACCCCATGCAACTTACCATTAACTCTTATCGAGTGATTAATGGTATTATAGCCTTAGCCAAACAGGAAAATGTCAGGATAACTTTAGCTGATATTCAGTACTGTTACACCATGTGTGCCCTCAATCTGAAAGAAAAAGGCTATGTCTATTACCTTAAGCCGAGGTCTACAGAGTTCAAAATTGTAGCCGACCTCCCAGACTCCAACAAGGGGGCTGGAGATGACTACCTCATTACCTCGGGAAATTGGGAGTTTGCCCCAGACGAGGATGCCCATCTCTACCCTCTTCCTCGGTCAGTTAAAGAGGGCAAGGGTAAGAGCCCAGTGTCAATACTTAGTTGTTTCTTTTCAAGTCCTCAATACTCTGTTGTTTCTAATGTCTGTTCTTCTTGCAGATGTTCGTAAGCCACCGAAAAGCTTTCGCCAATCCTACGTCCCCAGCAAGATTTGAAGAAACTTTTAGACTTGCCAGTCCAGAAAAGGAAAGCGCCTTTGCTTCTTAACTTCATTCCAACATACAAGTCGATTTTGCCCGACGTCCCTAAAAGGAAGAAGAAAAGCCCTTTTCCACCTTCTGCCACAACTCCACTGACTGCATCTACATCACGAACAGATCAAGGATCAACATCGGATCCAGCTAATCAACCATCAACTTCAGCTCCATACTTGATCCCTGTACCTGAACGGAAACGTCGGCGAAGACTTGTCCGAACTGCTGAGATGGGTCGCCCAAAACCTGTTGCTTAAGATCTCCTAGCCGACCTCCCTACCGATGTCGATGATCAACCATTGCAAACCATGCCCCCACCGAAGCCGAAAAGAACCAAGAAAGCTCAGTCAAAGACCAAAGTAACTCAGGTTGAATCTGAGGACACTTTGCCTATTTCCAAACTGGCTGAGAGTAAGAAGACTTCTTCTGTTTCTGCCAAAAGGTCTGCTGAAGCCCAACCCTCTGAGTCCACAAAGTTAAAGAAGTCGAGGTCATCCTCAGCAACTACCTCAGAGTCCAAAAAACCTAATGTCCCTTGGGCCCCCCAAATTACTTTGGAAGACAGGCCAATTATGACCAGTGAAAGCGCCGATGACATTAATGTCGGCGTTGCCCTCAGTACGGCGCTGCTTCTTCTTGGCAATCTGGAGCGAAATGCCGGGTACAGTGAGTATGAGAATTATGCTCTAATGCTACAGCACTCAGTTCAAGTAAGTGTTCCTGCTTGGTACTTTGTCTTTCTTTCTGTTTCACACTTAAAATATTTTCCAATACTTCTGTTTTCTTTCAGGCCATCCAGCATGCCCATTCTTTTTCAATGTAATCGTTTAAGAATCGAGAGAGGTTGACCGAGATGAAGAGGGAGTTTTCTTCCCTTCAGAAGACCAACAAAAGCCTTCAATTAAAAATGAAGAAGCTGCAAGACCAGGCCGAGGCTGCTACTAAGGCCCAACAGATAGCCGAGGAAAAAACTGAATCTGCCGAAGCCATAAGGAAGGTCGCCGAGGCCGAGAAGAGAGAGGCCGAGGACAAAAAGGCCCAATCCGAAAAGGAACTTCAGGAGGCCTTGGCCACTAAAGACACTGAAGTCAAAGCGACCGATGAAAAGGCCTATGCTCAGGGAATGGCCGACGTTACAGAGGAATACAAATTACAAGTCAGGCAGGCATGCAACAGGGGCTTCTCCCTTAGTTGGATGTCCTTGGCAAAAAAGCTCAATATCCCTGATGATTCACCACTGCGTAAAGCCGACGCTATTCCTCTTCCATTCCCTCCACCTCCACCTCCAAGTCAGGCTGAAGACGGATTTGAGTCCGAATCTGAGGATGAGGATAAGGATGATGATGAGGCTTTAGTAAGGAAGCCTAAAGACGCCAATGAGACCGAGTCTCCTCTTCAGGATGATCAAGTCCTAGACTTGACTCATGAGGAGGATGAGGAGGTTGTCAAGGAGGCTACTCCTGAGCAAGCATCATCTGACGTTCCTTCAACCGACAAAAGTCTTGATCAAACACTTGCCGAAATTGATGCCGAGATCGTGGCAGAAAAGGCAGCCGAGGCATCGACCCAGCAATCATCTGAACCTCAGACTCAACCAACTGCTACTGTTGAGGAATCTTAGTTTATATGTCTTTTCTTTCGTTTCTTTTGTACTTTGTGAGCTTTTACGTGGTCGATGTGCCTTCTTCTGAACAGTTACGCTTTGATTGTTCGCTCTTTAATAAAAAACTACAACTGTATTGTCTGAATGCCTCAATCTTTATTTTCTCTTGATTACTTCTGTATGATTCTATACTTAGAATATTTTGCATGCCTTTCATACTTTGCCTCCTTTGTGCAATCTTCTCGGGGTTACATACCTCGGGTATAATAACTACAAGCTTTACTTCGGCAAGATACTGACCTGCAAACTTTTCATAAATTTCAACAAGTGTAAACACATACTGTTTTAATTTCAACCTATAAACTTTCCTCAAGTTATAACAAGTGCTAAACAATGATCTACTTGTAAATTGCTACAAATTTCAACAAGTGTTTAAACAATATACTTAGCTTTTACTTCAACCTGTAAATTGCTGCAAATTTCAACAGATGATCATATGTCGGCTTAACGTCATCTTGTAAATTGCTACAAATTTCAACAAGTGTTAAGCATCTTCTTCGGGTTAACCAACTTGTAAATTTCTACAAGTGTTTAAGCAATAACCTCGGCTTTACTTCGACTTGTAAATTGCTACATATTTCAACAAGCGAAGAGAAACAGTAATCTCGGCTTAACTTCAACTTATAAATTGCTACAAATTTCAACAAGAGAAACAGTAATCTCGGCTTAACTTCAACTTGTAAATTGTTACAAATTTCAACAAGTGAAGATAAGGAATCAGCTTAACTTTAACTTGTAAATTGCTACAAATTTCAACAAGTGAAGATAAGGAATAATCTCAGATTAACTTCAACTTGTAAATTGCTACAAATTTCAACAAGTGAAGATAAGGAATCAGCTTAACTTCAACTTGTAAATTGCTACAAATTTCAACAGATGAAGATAAGGAATCAGCTTAACTTCAACTTGTAAATTGCTACAAATTTCAACAAGTGTTAAGCATATTCTTCTTCTCTTTGCCCCCAATGTGAACCTGAGTTCCACTTGGGTTCTCATTATTCAAAAATAATATTGCGCATCTTTTATCAGTGTAGAGGAATTCTCCTATGATTTTATTGATGACGTTGAAAAAATAACAAGGAACATCTAATGATAGAAAATTTTCAGATTACAAGTGTTCCGTGGTCTAGGCAATGCTTTGCCCTCATTATCTTCAAGTCGGTAGGCTCCATTGCCTAATACCGAAGTGATTCTGTAGGGTCCTTCCCAGTTTGGGCCAAGCTTGCCCTCTCTGGGATCCTTCTTGTTGCCGACGACTTTTCTCAGGACTAAGTCACCGACTTGAAAATCCCTTGGATTGACCTTCTTGTTGTAAGCTCTGGCAAGCTGTTGCTGGTATGCTGCGAGCTGAATTGCAGCTTTCTCTCTTCGTTCTTCCAAAAAATCCAGATCTCGGGCTAAGAGTATGTCATTAGTCCCATTTTCAACTCCCTGGGTTCGGATCCCTGGGATGCCGACTTCCAGTGGAATGACTGCTTCTGTGCCATAAGCCATGGCAAAGAGGGATTCCCCTGTTGCTCTTCTCGGCGTAGTCCGATATGCCCAAAGCACGTTGGGTAATTCGTCTACCCACTTTCCTTTTGCTGCCTGTAGCCTCTTCTTTATTCCATCCAAAATTACTTTGTTGGATGCTTCTGCTTGCCCATTACTTTGGGGAAAACTTGGTGTTGAAAAGTAATTCTTGATTTTGAATTTCGCACAAAAGTTCTTGATGAGTTTGCTGTCAAACTGCGTTCCGTTGTCGGCAACTATGGCTCTTGGAATGCCAAATCTGGTGATGATGTTTCTCCATATGAAGTTCTTGACGTCCACATCTCGGATTTTGGCAAGAGGTTCTGCCTCTATCCACTTCATGAAGTAATCTGTTGCTACCAGCAAGTATTTTCTCTGCCCAGTTGCCTGGGGAAGTTGTCCAACAAGATCCATGCCCCACTGGGCAAACGGCCAAGGGCTGGATACTGGATTCAAGTCAGCAGCTGGCTGGTGTATCAAAGGTGCAAACCTTTGGCATTGTTCGCATTTTTTCACGTATGCTTCTGCATCTTTTTGCATGTAGGGCCACCAATACCCCTGAGTAATGGCCCTGGGAGCTAGTGATCTGCCTCCAGCGTGGCTTCCACAAACTCCTTCATAAATTTCATATAAAAAATCTTCAACCTGCAAAGGGTGTACGCACTTTAAAAGGGGTCCAGTGAATGACCTTCTGTAGAGATGTCCGTCCGCTGTGAGACTGAATCTTGCCAACTTCAATCTGACCGTATGTGCCTCCTTGCGGTCTTCTGGCAGCTTTCCTTCTTTCAGGAATGCAACAATTGCATCCATCCAGCTTGGCCCCATGTCCACACACATTGCTTCCTGCTCTGTGTTCTGTGGTTCTATGCTCGGGCCCGACATATAGTCAATCATAATTGTCCTTGTTTTTCCAGTCTGCATTGAACTTGCCAGGTTGGCCAACGCGTCGGCGTGGCTGTTATCATCTCGGCTTACTTGGAGTAGTCGGCAGTTCTGAAATAAGGCTGCCAATCTGATGACCTCTTTTGCATATGCCGACATCCTTTCGTCTCTGGCTGCGAATTCTCCTGTTGACTGGTTAACAATAAGCTGTGAATCACAAAAAACTATTACCTCATCTGCTTCTGCTGCTGCTGCCAGCTTTAGCCCTGCAATTAATGCTTCGTATTCTGCTTCATTGTTTGAGGCCTTGAACCCCAAACGGATGGACTGTTCTATTATTTCTCCATCTGGAGATATCAGTAGTACTCCTGCCCCCGCTCCTTGTCGGTTTGAACTTCCATCGACAAACAGTCTGAAGGAGTCGCCGATGTAGATGCTGCAGGGTCTGAGTTTTTCCTTCCTTTGTTCTTTTGCCTTTGGCTGGGATTCTCCTTGCTTGCTGGGACAACGTTCATCTTGGCTCAACGGAGCCTGATGTTCGTTGGATTCCGGGGTGAACTCGGCCACGAAGTCGGCCAAAACTTGGCCCTTAATTGCCGTTCTCGGCCTGAACTCTAGGTCGTACTGGCCCAAGGCCACTGCCCATCTTGCTATCCTTCCAGTTAAGTCTCCCTGCTGTAACAAGGGTTTCAAAGGGTGCTCTGTTAGCACTACAATCTTGTGCGCCTGAAAGTAATGGTTCAACTTCTTTGAAGCCATCACTAAGGCTAGCATTAATTTCTCTAGGGGTAGATACCTTGTTTCTGCGTTGGCCAAGGTTTTGCTTACATAGTAAACAGCCTTTTGCTCCCCTTTTTCTTCTCGGATTAACACCGCACTTACTGCGTGTTCTGAAACTGCTAAGTACAAAAACAGCTCTTCCCCAGGTTCAGGTGTTGAGAGGACTGGAGTCGTAGTCAGGTACTTCTTTAGGTCGGCCAACGCGGCCTCACATTCCTCTGTCCAAAGGAAATCCGTGGCTTTCTTTACCAGGTTGAAGAAAGGTTTACATTTGTCTGAGCTTCTGCTTATGAACCTGTTTAGGGCTGCGGCCCTTCCGGTAAGCATCTGTACCTGTTTTGCCGATGTCGGGCTCTGTAAATCTAGGATGGCCTTGATCTGATCTGGGCTGGCCTCAATGCCTCTTCTTGTCACCAGGTACCCCAAGAACTTACCAGATCCAACTCCAAACGCGCACTTTGATGCGTTGAGTCGGAGCCGATATGTTTTGAGGATTTCAAAGACCTCTTTTAGGTCAGCCAGATGACCCCTAGGCTCCTTGGTCTTCACGACCATGTCATCGATGTAGACTTCTACTGTTTGGCCAATCAGGTGTTTGAACATCTTGGTTACCAGCCTTTGGTAAGTCGCTCCTGCGTTTTTCAACCCAAAAGGCATTACTCTGTAACAGTACAGGCCTTTTGGGGTGATGAACGCTGTCTTCTCCTCATCTGGGGGGTACATGGCTATCTGGTGGTACCCCCTATAAGCATCCAGAAAGCTCATCCTTCCATGTCCAGATGTGGCATCCACCAGCTGGTCAATCTTGGGCAGAGGAAAGCTGTCTTTGGGACAGGCTTTGTTCAGGCTCGTAAAATCTACGCAGACCCTCCATTTACCGTTTTTCTTCTTTACCACCACAGTGTTATAGCCATGTCGGATAATTGACTTCTCTGATGGCCCTGGCTTCCAGAAGTCTATCTACTTCTTCCTCCACTGCTTCGACGTGCATCAACGTCGGTCTTCTGGCTCGTTGTATTACAGGTTTGGCCGACCTGTCGACGTTCAGTCTGTGACATGTGACCTCGGGGTCAATGCCAGGCATTTCATAAGGTGTCCAGGCGAACACCTCTATGTTTGTTCTCAAAAAAGCTTCCAGTTCTCTTTCTTCTTCTTCGGCTAAGCCTGAGCCGAGAAGAAAGAAGCGTTCTTCATCGCCCTCCTGGACGAGGATTTTCTTTAGTGTTTCTTCACTTTTCTCGGCTGGCTCCTTGCCGACATCATCTAGGACCTCCATGTCCTCATCTTCAATCTCTGCCTTCCCTGGTTCTTGAATGTTGCAGGTAGTTTTCATTGCTGCCATGGAGCAATTTTTTGCCTGCAGTTGATCTCCTCTGACTTCTTCAATCCCATGTTCTGTTGGGAACCGCAATAGTTGATGCAACGTTGAGGGAACTGCCCCCATTGCATGCAACCATGGCCTTCCCAAGATGATGTTGTAAGGTGAAGGTGTATCAATCACAATGAATTCTGTCTGATCTTCTTAGTGCCGGCTTGTACTTCCAAGCTTGCAGCGCCCAATGGCCACGTCGGCGTTCCATTGAAGCCGACCATCGGGCCATTTGATTGCTCCATGTCGTCTGGGTGAAGGCCCAGCTCCTTGTAACATCTAACATACATGATGTCACAAGAGCTGCCTAGATCTATCAAGATGCGTTTCACTTGGCACTCCCCAACCTAAAGGGATACTACCAAGGCATCATTATGCGGATGCTGAACCATCTCTAGGTCGGCTTCGGTGAAGGCTATCATCGGTCCTTGGCACTCTTCAAACCGAGGTCTTTTCTGTCCGACCTGGTTCACGTGCTGCAGGTGTTTTACTTTTTGGGTCTCCCCGCGTATGTTGTTTTCGTTCACCTTTGAGTGAATTACATTAACCACCCTAGGTCCTGCCTGTGGTTGCTGTGCTGGGGGAGGCGGGGCTGCTGGTGCTTGAGGCAATCTTGCCTGTTCTTCTCTTGTCCTGGCTTCATCGACAAGGTCCCTCAGATGGCCTTGCCTTACTAAGTCCTCTAAGTGTGCTCTTAGGGCTCTACAGCCCTGAGTTGGGTGCCCCTTTTCATTGTGGTAAGCACAACGCCTACCAACGTTCCTTCCCATGTATTCCCCTGGGGCCTTTGCTGGTGCTCTGAAATAGGGTTGATTTCGGATTTGATCCAGGACTTTGTGGACCGGGATTCGGAACACAGTCGTCATTGCCTGTTTACTCCTCAATTTTGTCTCCGTTTTGTTAAATCCGTTGTTACCTCGGCCTCGCTTCGACGAGCCGTTCCCTTTTTCCTGTTTTACCTCCTTATTCCCCGATGTATCCTCCTCGGCTCTGGCATATTTCTCGATTCTTGCCATGAGCTCTTCCATGCTTTTTGGCAATGTCTTTGCCAAAGATTTCCGTAGTGAACAATCATCTCTCAGGCCGTTCTTGAAAGACACGACCGCCACTTCTTGGTTGCATTCGGGTATTCGATTGAACACCTCGTAGTATCTTTTTGCATAGGCCCTAAGGCCTTCATCCTTGCTGATCTTCAGAGCCATCAATGCGTCCACCCTTAATGGCTGCAGCTTGTTTGTCACGAACCTGGCCACAAACATCTCGGCCAGGCCTTCCCAAGTCTTCACGCTTCCCTTTGGCAGTTTGTGGAACCAATCTGATGCAATCTCCCCAAAGGACGAGGGGAACACTTTGCAGAGCAACGGCTCGTTTCCACTGTATAATGCCATTGAGTTCAAGAATAATCCAACGTGGAAGTTAGGGTCTGACTTACCATCGTATATTTGAAACCTCGGCATACTGAATCTCTTTGGTGCCTCAAATTTGTCCAGTTCTACCGAGAACGGTGTCCTCGGCTTGTCGGGTGAGGTAACCTCGGCTTCAGCATTCTGTTCCTTCCTCTTGAGGTAATTTCTCAAGTCTTCTTTACTCCTCCCCGGAGCTCGGCTATCTTTGGACTTCAGTCTTTTCGGTACACTACTTTCGGCCTCGTGGTGGGCCCGTTTTGATCTTTCTCCATGGGTTGTGTCAAAGCAGAGCGCCTGCCCTTGGACATGCCGATGTTCTTTGTGCTCTGGGTCCTTCGTGTGATATGTCCTTTGGGACTTCTCTTGTCTCGGCTCCTCTCGTCCGACTTCCCTGGAAGGCGGGTGAGAGTGCCTTCCGCTCCTGGTGTGCTGAGGTGCTTCGGGAATTGTTTTCCTTCCTCCCTTCTGGGTATTAATTGCTGGAATCGGCGTGTCCTGCAGCGGGTACGGTGGCTGCATGACATTGTTTTGCATCATGAAGTTGACGACCGACTGCAGGTCTGCCAACTTGTCTGCCAATTCTTTCACTTCCTCATCCCTCCGTAGGCACCTATCCCTCCATACCTGGAGGTTATCTTCGTTATAGTACCTGCTTTGGTCTGTCTTCTTTGAAGTGTCGCCCTCCTGGCCGACGTCTTTTCCTCCGTGCCCCTGGTTACGAGTTTTTGTATTGTGGTTGTCCCCTTCGACGTCAAGGTTGATAGGTCTGTTACTCCCAGTAGGAGCGTCGTCCCCAATCTTTTCTTTCTGTCCGTTACTGGCCATCAATTCGTCTTTCTTTCCTACAGACGGCGCCAAATTGTGTGAGTGATTTTCCGATCACACTGCCCACCTTAGTAATTCAACTGTAGAACACAGGCAGAATAGATGGCACCCTGCTGTCCTGCACAGAAAGAGAAGGCTCCGACGGTGGTTCTTCCACCCGGGGGCACTTCGACGATCAAGTCAGTATATCTCTCAAAGATTAATCAATAGTGCTAAAAACAATGCTCAAAGTATCAATTGCGTACCTAAGACCCACGGGGTGCCTCTCTTTTATAGTTTACTCAATCCCAGTGACTTCTATGGACTCAAATTCTGTATTTACTTCGGACTCCTCAAGAGATAAGGATAGACTCCTTAAGAGTGTTATCCTTATTCATCCTGAAGTCTTTCTTCATCCTTGGACTCTTGTCCCTTATCCAATTATCTCGGACTCCGGTATTCTCCAGATAACCTCGGCAACTCCGAGATCACCTCGGCATAACTACCTCGACACGTGGCACCTCGGCTGACACGTCGGAGTCACCTTGCCACGTGTTGGTACTCTGAAAATATATCCCCACAGTATTTAATTATGGAATTTCATCAAACAATTAAAAATATCGTGTATTTATCTCATGAAAAATTTTACTAGCAAAAATAAATTTCCAATTGTGTCAATTTAACTCTGTTTGTTTCCAGTTAAAAGAGTCAAGAATGAAAAAGCAATTTTTTAATATTTACCAAACTCATCATCTTTTTTAGTAATAATTTTATTCTACATTTTTTATAAAAAAGAAAAGAAAAGAAAAGAAACTACTAAAAAATTATTGCCAAACCAGCAAGGCTTTACCAAAAAATAGAAAATAGAAAATTAAAATATCTGAAGTGAGACTTCATAACAAAGTAAAAATTTAATGAAAGAAAATTGCAAGGATAATAGAAATTTAGAATGAACTAATTGAAAATTTACTTTATAAATATAAATTAATTAAGAAATAAATTTTTCAAAATTAAAAGGGACACCTGCCTGCCTGGGCCAGTGTATATTATATTCGATGAAGACCCAACACGGTTTTGAAGAAAACAACACTACCCAAACCTGCATCCACTTAGGAAGAAATTTACAAAGATGAGTAGTAGTATTTAAGACCAAGGTTGGATATCTAGTAGGGAAATAAAATGAAATGATTTGTTAAGTTATGAGAAAAAAAAGGAAAAAATATATGTATATATATATAGTCTCTAATAGTGTTTGGATAGACTTTATTAAAGGAAAAATAATAATAACAAATAAATAAATAAAATAAAATAAAACTTGCAGATTATATTTATTGAAATAACCTTTTAGATGGACAGAGCAATCTATATCTCTTTAATTTTGCCTCTCTAATTCCATCCCAATGACATGGCTAATGCACATGTGAAGTAATGCACACTCCTCTCCTCTCATCTTTAATCTAATTCCGTATTATTATGAGTGAAATTGAAAGAGCAAAATTAGGGTGATGAGTCATTTTCTTTTTACTAATAAACAAAATTAATCATTTAATTTCTTTTCTATCCCAATCTCTCCAATTTTAGAGTGATTCAAAAAGTAAGTTATAGGAGAAATAAATTTCTCTCCATTTCTCCTCTTTTTAGTAATCCAAGTGATTCAGACACAAAAAAAAAAAAAAAAATTTGATTTCTTTTCTTTTCACTCTAAATTACTTAGTCCATTTCAAAAGTACTTAATCCAAACGGACTGTACGTGACGACAATGGGGTCATTTTGTAATGCCCAACTGAGAGGGAGTTTTTATGTGCATTAGGGCCAAGCTAGGCCAAGGCATGGTAATGGGCCGTTCTGTGGGCCGCGGTAAAAAGGGCTGAGTGAAAGGACCTTACAGTTAGCTCAGTCCAAATATGGTTACAATCTCCATGGTCGGAGTGGTAATTAGCTCGGTCATAGTATTTGGAACCGAGGTATTTGGGCTTCTGATAGTGAACCTTGCTCTTGTTAGCTCGGTCAAAACTTACTATAGTTAGCTCGCTCTCAGCAGGCAACCAAAATGCAAGTGAACAAAAGCCGAGCTATGTGTTGCATGTGAAGGTACTGGATTGAGTATGACAAAGAGATATTGTTAGCTCGGTTATATTGTCATCCCACCGAGATAAAACCATCTCACTTGGTTTAAGCAGTGAAGGGGGTGTTAGAGGATAAATATTATCTTTCAGGAGTGTGATTCCTAGGAGGACTCTACATGGAGGAATGAGAGTCCTACTAGGATTGTGCCACGCGGAAACTATAAAAGCTCACAACATAACCTATGTACAGGTAACACAACTTTGATTCTCGAATACACAGAGCTTTTGTCTATTTGTCTATTTTGCTGACTTAGGTATCGGAGAGGTATCCAGCACACACCCGCCGGCTAGCTCACGTTTGTGTTTTCAGGGAGTAAAGCGACGACGTTTGGAGGAGCGTAAACTTGATCAACAGGATTATACGAGAAGATAATTTCGTGCTCGTACAATTGGCGCCGTCTGTGGGAGGTCCAGAAAGAACAAAACCTCTTGATCGAGTTTTCCTCGCTAGTTGGAAGCAATGACACACAATGAGGACTTGCTGCAATCAGCTATTGATTGGCAAACCCCAGAGGGGGGTGGGAGGCGCGAAGGTTTGCCTTCTATCCCTCCCATGACGGATTTAGAACCCCAGCGACAAAACCCTCGGAGGGATGCGAGGGGGAGGCGTGCTAGCAGCCCCTATCGCTCTCAAAGTCCTGAAACACAGAGGCGGATGATGGACCCTTAAGTTCTGGAGGATCGCGTGAAGGAGCAGGACGAGCTAATAAGGAGGATGGCGGTAGACATGGAGTCAATGAAGCACTAGATAAAAGGAAAATGGGTGGCGACAGGAGAAGGGCGCAAAGGCAACACGCCCCCTCGCCACTCGGAGGATCATGATAGGCGTACCACACTAGCGCAAGCAGAAAGTAAGAGCCTTAGAACAGGCGACACTCAATCAAGGACTTCCAGGACTCGTTACTCCAGGTCCGAGAGAACGAGAACTGAGAGGTCATACACTGAGGAAAGCACCTATCGGTCCTCGCACACGCACTAGACGTCATCTAAGCATACGGAGTTGCCTAGATCATCTGACTTACGGACTGTGCTTGAAGAAAGGGCCCGATGGAAGGAGGATACCAGGGCACGTGACCCACGCAGAGTTTCAGCCCTTCAGCGGCTGGCCCCTCTGTCACGACCCAAACCCACCTCTATGGGTCTAGCACCGTAACCGGCTAGTAATCCGAGATTACCGAAGGCCTGCTTAACAGTAAAACAGTAATACAGAGTACAGGAGCTGGCGGAAGCCAAAACAGTAATTAAAGAATGTCCAATGAGCTGTAGCAGTCTGTATGCAAAAAGACTTTTCATATTATATTCACATTCAGAACAAAACAGTATATACATACATCATTTACAGACATACAGGTTAGGGACTAAATCCCTACCATAACAGTACAGTAACGGTATCATTCAGTCTTTACTGTATTACAAAAACAGATACAAAAGGGGGAAAACTAAAACACCCCAAAACTGCCCTAACTTGAAGGACTTGGAACCTCGCAGTGAGGCACAGTGGTTGGCTTTGACAAAACAGGAGCTTACCCTGATGCTCCTAGCAACGGTCCGATGCCTGAACACCTACATATATATATAAGCAGTGAGCTAAAACCCAGTGAATAACATATGCGTAAAGAGGTTAAGAATGAATGTCCTTTCAGTATTGAAAACAGTCATTTATCAGTATAACAGTTATTTGATCATAGCAGTCATAAGTGGTACATCCAATAGCAAACAATACAGTAGGTCTTAATAGACCGAACAGTCAGTTGATGGCCATCATATCAGTAAACAGTAGTGGTTCCAAACATGGGAACCGACAGAGATCTCTATGACAGTAACAGTACAGTACAGTAACAGTAAGTTGCTATGGATGCCACGAATACAGTTCACAAATAAGACATCATTCATTCAGTAACAGTATCACTTCAGAAAACAGTACAGTTCAATTGTTCAGAAAATAGTCATTATAGAACATATCTTTACAACATTGTTACTCACAGAGTTCTGGGCGACAGATAAGCTAGTGCACGTCTCCGGATGCCAACCCTACACGGTTACAGGATGAACACACACTAAGTTACACATTTGGGAACAATAACTTAGTCCCTATCTGGACTCGGTGTGGTTCTATAGCATTATCCTCATTAAGATGCCTTAAACTAGGCCTAGGAATGCTTAGGATGGAATGAGAATGCAAAGATGCACTTTAAAACACTTTTCAAAATTTTCAAAAAACAGGGGTCTCGCTTGAGCGTGTCTTTCTACGCTCGAGCGGACATGCTGACAAAGGGTCTCCGCTCGAGCGTGAATTCCGTCGCTCGAGCGGACTGTAAACTACAATAAAAATACTAGATGCTCAAAATTCACGCTCGACGGGCGCTCAACCCCCACTCGAGCGTGAGACACAAGTCCTCGCTCGCGCGTGAACTCTCTCGCTCGAGCAGACTGCAAACTCATGTAAAGTACTGGATACACGAATTTCACGCTCGAGCATCACTTTTCTCGCTCGAGCGGACTTCATGATCCAGAGTGTACGCTCAAGCGTAGAGTTCCTCGCTCGAGCGTGAGTCCAAATTCTGGAAATTCCAGATTTGAACCTCAAGCTTAAAATCAACTTTCAATGCATCAAAATCGATCCTCTTGGGCTAATTTTCTGGAAAACACTTGTAAATTCAAAGCCCAAAGGTGAGTCAATTAAATACCAATTTCAAACCAACTTTCATGAACATGATGTACATGCAACATGCATGAATTGGAACAACTTCAAAGCTCAAATACATGTCCTAATGAGCCAATTCTTTTCAAAACATGGTGAATTCATGGATTTCAACAATCAACTCTAAACTTCAAGATATGCACATGCATGCAAGGAATGAGCTTCAATTCAACAATCTAAACCAATTCTAGGCTCAACTCTTCAGTTTAGCATGAAACATGCAAGAACTAACTTAAATACACAATCAAGAAGGTAATTACCCCACCTTAAGTCTCCAACTCCAAGTTTAGAAGCTAAATTTTGCAATTATCTTCCAAATCCCCTAAGCCTCCAAGCAAATTCAAGATGAAAACAAGTTTTCTCCTTTCCATCTCTCTTTAGTCGGTTATAGACTCAAGATGGCTAATGAAATGTTTTGTTTGAATGTAATAAGGCTCAAATGTGTTTTGTATAAGGTGGCCACTAAATGGTAGCTTGGTAAATAAGTCCAACTATTGCAATTTAGCATTATTTAATCTAATTTAATCATACCAATTCAAATTTCAATTAAATATACCATAAAATCACATTAATCCTAATTAGCATAAAACATTAATCAATTTCAAATTCGGCCGCCGATAAGGCCTTCAATTCGCAGCTTAAAGCATAAAACACGAACAGATCATTTAAACGACAAACAGATAGATATGCAAATAACACAATATGTTCATGCAATTAATTCAGGATTTCAGTCTAATCAATTACTTATCCAGTTCAGTCACAATTTAGCAGTGGTCTTATCAGTAAACAGTGGTAAGGGTTATTACAGTCTGCCCTCCTTATAAAGAGTTTGGTCCTCCAAACTCGAATTACCTTCATTCTGGAAGAAAACGGGGATTCAGTGGGAACAATTCAGGATATCTCTTGGCCATGTCATCTTCCCTTTCCCAAGTGGCATACACGCCACCATGGTTTTGCCAGTCAACTTTTACTAACGGAATCTCTTTGTTCATTAACTTCTTGATCTGTCTGTTCACAATCTGAATAGGTCTTTCTTCATAAGTGTAGTAATCACTTAGCACTACACGGGTAGGCTCAATCACATGGAAAGGATCCCGGAGGTACTCCCTCAACATTGAAATATGGAACACGTTATGCATATGCTCCATTTCAGGAGGAAGCGCTACTTGATACGCCACCGGATTAATTTTCTCAATGATCTCATACGGTCCGACGTACCTCGGCGCTAACTTGCCTTTTACCCCAAAACGGGTCTGCCCTTTCATAGGTGTCACTTTAACAAAAACGTGATCACCTACTTCATATTCTCTGTCTCGCCTTCGGACATCCGCATAACTTTTCTGTCAGCTTTGTGCAGTTTTCAGTTTCTGTTGAATCAGTTTCACTTTTTCAGTAGTCTCATGTACAATTTCGGGCCCAAGCAAAGGCCCATCTCCAACTTCTGCCCAGCAAATTGAAGATCGACATTTTCTGCCATGCAAAGCCTCGAAAGGCGCCATACCAATGCTCAAATGAAAACTGCTGTTGTAGGCGAATTCAGCCAACGGTAAATGGCTTTCCCAATTTCCTTGGAAATCAAGAACACACATTCTCAGTAAGTCCTCCAGAGTCTGGATGGTTCTTTCTGACTGACCATCTGTTTGAGGATGGAAGGCACTACTCAATCTCAGTTCAGTACCCAATGCTGTCTGTAGGCTTTGCCAAAATCTCGATGTAAACTTCGAGTCCCTATCAGAAACAATGGACACAAACACTCCATGCAATCTAACAATCTCATCAATATAGATTACAGCCAATTTGTCCGCATTATAAATTGTTTTGACAGGTAAGAAATGAGCAGATTTAGTCAGTCTATCAACAATAACCCAAATTGAATCCATACCTTTACTGGAGTGAGGTAAACCAACAATGAAATCCATGGTGATATGTTCCCATTTCCACTCCGGTATCGGTAAGGGTTGCAACAAGCCTGCGGGTCGTTGGTGTTCGGCTTTAACTTGTTGGCAATGAAGACATTTCGATACAAAATCAGCAATTTCTTTCTTCATTCCCGGCCACCAGAAATTTAGTTTCAAATCTTGATACATTTTCGTATTTCCTGGATGGATAGACAATTTCGAATTGTGGCCCTCTTGCAGAATTCTTCTTTTCAGTTCAGAATCATTCGGTACACACAATCTTCCCTGAAATTTCAACACATTGCTCTCAAATTTGAAATCCGGCCTCGGTTTGGATTCCCGTTCTTCGATGATCTTCTTCAAGAAGTCATCCTGTTGCTGTTTCTCTTTAATTTCCTCAATCAATGCCGGTTGAGCAGAAATGGCAGCTAATGTTCCACCTTGTTCACGCAAAACGATTTCAACTTCAAGTCTTTCAAGGTCACATAGCAATTCTTTCTGCCCAGTGAGTAAACAGGCTAAACTTCCAGTCGATTTCTGACTCAGTGCATCGGCAACGGTGTTAGCTTTTCCTGGATGGTACAGAATTTGCAGGTCATAGTCTTTTATCAGTTCTAACCATCTCCGCTGCCTCATGTTCAGTTCTTTCTGTGTGAAGAAGTATTTCAAACTCTTGTGGCCGGTATACACTTCACACGTCGCCCCATAAAGGTAGTGACGCCAAATCTTTAGTGCAAACACTACTGCAGCAAGTTCCAGGTCATGGGTCGGGTAGTTCTTTTCATGCGGTCTCAGTTGTCGGGAAGCATATGCAATAACTTTACCATTCTGCATTAAAACACATCCCAAACCCTTATAAGAAGCATCACTATATACAGTATATCCATCCGTACCTGAGGGTAAGGTGAGAATCGGTGCAGTTACTAGTCGAGTTTTCAATTCTTGAAAAGCTTATTCCCTCTGATCGGTCTAGTCAAATGATATCCCCTTCTGAGTCAACTGTGTCAGTGGTAGGGCAATTTTGGAGAAATCTTTGACAAACCTTCTGTAATACCCGGCTAAGCCTAGAAAACTTCGGACTTCAATAACATTTGTTGGTCTAGGCCAATTTACCACTGCTTCAATTTTCTGCGGATCAACTCAAATTTCATCCTTACTGATCACATGTCCCAAAAACATCACGTTATCAAGCCAAAATTCACATTTAGTCAGTTTAGTATACAGTTTCTGTTCTCTTAGGGTCTGCAAAGCAATTCTCAAATGATGTTCGTGTTCTTCCGTGCTTTTGGAATAAATTAAAATGTCATCTATGAATACAACAATAAAGTCATCTAGGAATGGTTTAAAAATTCTGTTCATAAGGTCCATAAATGGGGCAGGTGCATTGGTAACTCCGAAAGGCATAACTAAGAATTCATAATATCCGTACCTCGTTCGAAAAGCAGTCTTTTCAATGTCCCCTGTCTTGACTTTTAACTGGTGGTATCCAGATCTAAGGTCAATTTTAGAAAACACTTGGGCACCCTGTAACTGGTCGAATAAATCATCAATGCGAGGTAATGGATATTTATTTTTCACTGTTACCTTGTTCAGTTCACAGTAGTCAATGCAGAGTCTTAGTAAGCCGTCTTTCTTTTTCACAAATAAAACTGGAGCGCCCTACGGTGAAGTACTAGGCCTGATGAACTTCTTATCTAACAGTTCTTGCAGCTGAATTTTCAGTTCTTTCAATTCGGTAGTTGCCATTCTGTACGGAGCTTTGGATACTGGCTGTGTACCCGGAATCACATCAATGGTGAACTCAATGTCCCTATCAATCAAATCCCCTGGCAAATCATCTGGGAAGACATCTGGGAATTCTCTGACTATAGGAATGCTGTTCACATTAGCTTTATCATCAGTAGGTACAGTCAATACAGAACACAGATACCCTTTACACCCTTTTCTAATCTGTTTAAAAGCTTTCATACATGAAATTAGGTATGGGGGAGGTACTACTCCAACTCCGTTAAACACAAATTCAGGCAGCCCGGGTGGAAGGAAAACAACTCGTTTAGTCACACAGTCTATGGTAGCATGGTATTTTGTTAACCAATCCATTCCCAATATCACATCAAAATGATCAATGTTCAATGGCAGTAAATCAATATACAGATGAGCATCCGCAACAATAATCTCACATGCAGGGTACATATAAGCACAAGTCATAGATCCTCCAACAGGTAAAGATACAGCTAACAAGTAATTCATGGGTTCCAACAGTCTATTCAATTTTCGCGAAAAAGCATGCGATACATATGAATATGTAGACCCCGAATCAATCAAAACATACGCATTTTGAGCACAAATAGAGAGTATACCTGACACAACGGTCTCGGTATTCTGCACATCTCCCGGTACGAGTGTGAACACTCGGCCTTGCCTCATAGGCTCTTTCCCTATAGCTTTAGGGTTAGGTTTTGGTGCAACAGTTGATGCTGTTGTGCTAGGTGCAGCTTTACTATTGCCCTGTGAAGTGGAAAGGCAATCTTTGACCATGTGGCCCACCTTGCCACACCTGTAACAAGCACCAGAAATTTTATAACAAACTCCTTTATGTTTCTTACCACATTCAGAACAGGGCGGTATGGAACTATTTCCCTGGCTGGAACTGGTTGTTGACCCTGTATTTTGCTTTTTGTTCAAGGGGCTGTTCCGGCCTTTCTTAAATTTAGAACCCCGTCTCTTACCACGCCACTCAGACGCTGGTGTTTCAGTTTGTTTCAGTGCTTCAATATTTGATTCAGCTATAATGCCCGGTCAAGAACATCCACGTACTTGTGCAATTTCAACACATTAATTCTGTCAAGTACTTCGACATTAAGGCCGCCTTCGAATTTCCTGGCCTTCTTATAGTCAGTGTCCACCATATGTGGTGCATACCTGGCAAGCTCGATGAACTTAGACTCATATTCAGCGACAGACATGGTGCCTTGTTTCAGCTATTCAAACTCAGTCACCTTTCGATCCCTGACACACTGTGGAAAGTATTTCCCAAAGAAGGACTCCTTAAACTGAGCCCAAGTCACAACTATATTGGTGTCACGGACCAGCATCCACCACCTTCTAGCTTCTTCCTACAAGGTGAAGGTAGCCAGTAATACTTTATGTGCTTCAGAGCACGGAAACACTTCAAATAAGTTTTCTGTTTCAAGAACCCATGCTTCGGCCTTCAATGGTTCAAGGCCTCCCTGAAATGATGATGGTTTCATCTTACTGAACTTCTGCGTTAGAGTGATGATGTCATCATTCACATTCTGTACCGGAGGAGGTGGGGGCTGTTGGTTCTGTTGTTGTTGTTGCTTTAAGGCCTCAGTTAGCAGTTCAACTGTTCTTTCTAATCTTGCCATTCTGGCTTCGGATGATTCAGTTTCATCAGTAGTTCTTGTATTATCCATTTCACTATATGCAACATAATAATAATAAACATAAGAAGTTGCATACTTTAAACACGTTAACACATTAGCACATATATTCATGTCATGGCCACACACACTTTTCAATGCTCATGCAATGCCCTAATCACTTTCTAGGACATCCTATAGCTCATTTGGACACGTGTGTGCGGTATAACTCGTGGTTTAATATCGCTCTGATACCACTCTGTCACGACCCAAACCCGCCCCTATGGGTCTAGCACCGTAACCGGCCAGTAATCCGAGATTACCGAAGGCCTGCTTAACAGTAAAACAGTAATACAGAGTACAGGGGCTGACGAAAGCCAAAACAGTAATTAAAGGATGTCCAATGAGCTGTGGCAGTCTGTATGCAAAAAGACTTTTCATATTATATTCATATTCAGAACAAAACAGTATATACATACATCATTTACAGGCATACAGGTTAGGGACTAAATCCCTACCATAACAGTACAGTAACGGTATCATTCAGTCTTTACAGTATTACAAAAACAGATACAAAAGGGGGAAAACTAAAACACCCCAAAACTGCCCTAACTTGAAGGACTTGGAACCTCGCAGTGAGGCACAGTGGTTGGCTTTGACAAAACAGGAGCTTACCCTGATGCTCCTAACAACGGTCCGGTGCCTGAACACCTACATATATATATAAGCAGTGAGCTAAAGCCCAGTGAATAACATATGCGTAAAGAGGTTAAGAATGAATGTCCTTTCAGGTATTGAAAACAGTCATTTATCAGTATAACAGTTATTTGATCATAGCAGTCATAAGTGGTACATCCAATAGCAAACAGTACAGTAGGTCTTAATAGACCGAACAGTCAGTTGATGGCCATCATATCAGTAAACAGTAGTGGTTCCAAACATGGGAACCGACAGAGATCTCTGTGACAGTAACAGTACAGTACAGTAACAGTAAGTTGCTATGGATGCCACAAATACAGTTCACAAATAAGACATCATTCATTCAGTAACAGTATCACTTCAGAAAACAGTACAGTTCAATTGTTCAGAAAATAGTCATTATAGAACATATCTTTACAACATTATTACTCACAGAGTTCTGGGCTACAGATAAGCTAGTGCACGTCTCCGGATGCCAACCCTACACGGTTACAGGATGAATACACACTAAGTTACACATTTGGGAACAATAACTTAGTCCCTATCTGGACTCGGTGTGGTTCTATAGCATTATCCTCATTAAGATGCCTTAAACTAAGCCTAGGAATGCCTAGGATGGAATGAGGATGCAAAGATGCACTTTAAAACACTTTTCAAAATTTTCAGAAAACAGGGGTCTCGCTTGAGCGTGTCTTTCTACGCTCGAGCGGACATGCTGACAAAGGGTCTCCGCTCGAGCATGAATTCCGTCACTCGAGCGGACTGTAAACTACAGTAAAAATACTGGATGCTCAAAATTCACGCTCGACGGGCACTCAACCCCCGCTCGAGCGTGAGACACAAGTCCTCGCTCGAGCGTGAACTCTCTTGCTCGAGCGGACTGCGAACTCATGCAAAGTACTGGATATACGAATTTCACGCTCGAGCGTCACTTTTCTCGCTCAAGCGGACTTCATGATCCAGAGTGTATGCTCGAGCGTGAGTCCAAATTCTGGAAATTCCAGATTTGAACCTCAAGCTCAAAATCAATTTTCAATGCATCAAAATCGATCCTCTTGGGCTAATTTTCTGGAAAACACTTATAAATTCATAGTATTACATAATTCAAAGCTCAATTTGTAAAATCAAAGCCCAAACGTGAGTCAATTAAATACCAATTTCAAACCAACTTTCATGAACATGATGTACATGCAACATGCATGAATTGGAACAACTTCAAAGCTCAAATACATGTCCTAATGAGCCAATTCTTCTCAAAACATGGTGAATTCATGGATTTCAACAATAATATGGACATGCATGCAATAATTTCCATGAAAACAACTCTAAACTTCAAGATATGCACATGCATGCAAGGAATGAGCTAAACCAATTCAACAATCTAAACCAATTCTAGGCTCAACTGTTCAATTTAGCATGAAATATGCAAGAACTAACTCAAATACACAATCAAGAAGGTAATTACCCCACCTTAAGTCTCCAACTCCAAGTTTAGAAGCTAAATTTTGCAATTATCTTCCAAATCCCCTAAGCCTCCAAGCAAATTCAAGATGAAAACAAGTTTTCTCCTTTCCCTCTCTCCCTAGTCAGTTATAGACTCAAGATGGCTGATGAAATGTTTTGTTTGAATGTAATAAGGCTCAAATGTGTTTTGTATAAGGTGGCCACTAAGTGGTAGTTTGGTAAATAAGTCCAACTATTGTAATTTAGCATTATTTAATCTAATTTAATCATACCAATTCAAATTTCAATTAAATATACCATAAAATCACATTAATCCTAATTAGCATAAAACATTAATCAATTTCAAATTCGACCGCCGATAAGGCCTTCAATTCGCAGCTTAAAGCATAAAACACGAACAGATCATTTAAACGACAAATAGATAGATATGCAAATAACACAATATGTTCATGCAATTAATTCGGGATTTCAGTCTAATCAGTTATTTATCCAGTTCAGTCACAATTTAGCAGTGGTCTTCTCAGTAAACAGTGGTGAGGGTTATTACACCCTCGGACGCATGGAAGCATCGAGGTAGGAATGCCAATGCCGCGCCTTGCTTACGAACCAGCAGACAAAGTATTAGCAAGGCTACAAAGTTCGTCGTTCGTTCCGGCAATTAAGAACGCGCCATTACCTTCAGGCTTCCACCAACCTAAGTTCACCACTTATGAAGGGAAGTCCGACCCCTACATGCACCTAAGCCACTTTCGCCAGGTTATGGCAGTATACCGGCGGAACGAGGCCTTAATGTGTATCCTGTTCCCATCCAGCCTTGGCTACCTAGGTTTAACCCGGTTCGAAAGGCTACCAGAAGGCAGCATCGCCTCGTGAGCACAGTTGGCAGAGGCGTTCGTGACTAGATTCAGAAAGAACACCAAAACACCAGTGGAGATCGATCAGTTACTCTCCATTGACATGGGCAACAAGGAGACGTTGAGATCTTCCAACAGTCGCTACTGGGAAACCTTCAACTAGATTGGGGATTGCCCTATAAACCTCGTCATTGCACAATACAAACGGGGCCTGCCAGTCGGTAACAAATTGAGGGACTCAATTACTATGACGTTGCCCCTCACGATGGAGGCCTTAATGGAGAAAGTGCACCAACATATTCGCGTGGAGAAAGATAGCGCCTGTGCTAAAGTGAAATCTGGCACAACAGTAGTGCCAAAGAAAAAGACTATAACAAAAGTCAACACGGTAGAACAACCAAGCAGGAATGGGCGAGGCAGGCGGGCTAACAGAGAGGACCCAGACAAAAGGAGGTTAAGAGTTCGCACTACCATTACCACAGTGTTCAAAAAATCAATCTACCGGATTCTCAGTGAGATACGCAATGAACCTTTTGTCCAATGGCCAGCTAAGTTGGGAGAAGCACAAAAAGTCTATGACGAAAGGTCCCGGTGCACCTTCCATGATGAAAAAGGACACCGCACTAAAAATTGCACGCCGTTGAGGCAGCATTTGGAGGAGTTAGTGGCAGCTGAGCACCTGGACCAGTACATAGAAAGAGAGACACAGCCAGCCCCCCAGAACCACAACAACCTAAACGGGATACCAGTCGACGCTCCACCTCAAGGCATAATTAACGTAATACATGGGGTATTCGAACCTGAGTGGGTATGTGAGCTCAGGGGAATGATCAAAAAGGCTGAGCACTTGAGAGAGGTATTAAGTACACAACCTGTCGTCAAAAATAGGAGAATAGAGGCCACAAATGTCATATCTTTTTCAGATAAAGATTTAGAAAGGATATACTGCCCTCACAATGATGCATTGGTTGTCACTCTACGCGTCAAGAATTTCGACATCAAGCGGATTCTAATTGACCAAGGAAGCTCATGTGAGATAATGTATTACGAAACCTTCAAACAACTGAAACTGGAGGACAAAGACATGGCACCTGCAACATCTCCCCTAATCGGATTCAACTCAATGCCAGAGTGGCCAGTGGGCAAGATAATCCTCCCAGTTAAGGCAGGAACCATGACGAAACAAGTGGAATTTTGGGTATTGAAAGTCCCTTTTACTTACAACATAATTTTGGGAAGGACATGGTGGCATGCCATGCGATCGGTAGCGTTAACCTACCATCAAATATTGCGGTTCCCCAACGAAGCCAGAGTAATTAAAGAGGTCTTCGGAGACCAAATTATGTCCAAACAGTGCTTCATCACAGTAAATGGCAACCGCGCTGCAAAAGGGTATGTACAGATGGTAGAAGAGCCTGAGAGCAATGAACTATTTGCGGATGTTGGCAAGGCAGCTGAACAAAAGGTAGTGGAAGACTTGGTACAGGTAAGGATAGATAAAAAATACCCAGAAAAGTTCTTTTTGCTCGGCTCGTCTTTGTCTAGCACTGAGAGAATAGAGGTCATGGAATTCTTAACCTCTAACATCGAAGTGTTTGCCTGGACACCGTATGACATGCCTGGCATTGACCCAAACTTCATCTGTCACCAACTAAACGTCCACCCAACTGCCAGACCAATTATACAGCGCACTCGCAGATCAGCACTCCACCATGCCGAGATAATGGCGAAAGAAGTGGGAAACTTGCTGGAGACAGGAGCTATCAGAGAAGTGCACTATCCCAGGTGGATCTCCAATACCGTAATAGTGCCAAAGAAGAACGGAAACGCGTGTCTGCGTGGACTACAAAACAGTCAACAAGGCATGCCCAAAGGACAGCTTTCCCCTACCATGGATAAACCAACTGGTAGACCTGACGGCCGGACACAATCGACTTAGCTTCCTTGATGCATACAAAGGTTACCATCAAATCGCTATGTATGAACCAGATTAGGAGGTCACATCCTTTACAACGCCTAGACGATTATATTGTTACAAGGTCATGCCCTTTGGCCTAAAAAACGCAGGGGCAACATTCCAACGGATGGTCACCAAGATGTTTAAACCATTGTTAGGTAGAACAATGGAGGCTTACATATATGACATGGTGGTCAAAAGCAAGGATGAGAAGGACCATCTCAAGGACCTAGGTGAGATGTTCCAGATTCTGAAAAAGAACAAGTTGCGTCTAAATGCATCCAAGTGTGCATTCGGCGTAGGATCGGGCAAATTCCTAAGCTTTTTGGTGACTAACCGAGGTATAGAAGTAGACCCTTCTCAGATCAAAGTAATCTAGGATCTTGAGAGGCCCAACAGTCAAGGAGGTGCAGCATCTCACTGGCCTAGCAGCCGCGCTCAACCAGTTCATAAGTTGGTCGTCAGACAGATATCGACCATTCTTCCAAGCATTAAAGGCCAAGTTTGAGTGGGATGAAGAATACGACCGCGCCCTAGAAAGCCTGAAAAAGTACATGTCCTCTCCACCGTTGCTAGTAACCCCAATACATAGAGAAGATCTCTTTTTGTACATAGCAGTTTCACAGCACGTAGTCAGCGCAATGTTGGTCAGAGCGGAAAGAATCCAACACCTGCCCATCTTTTATATTAGCAAAACCTTGCTAGGTGCAGAAACCAGGTACCTACCATTGGAAAAACTGGCCTTAGCCTTGATGATGGCCTCAAGGAAGCTGTTGCATTACTTCCACGCCCACACCATAATCGTCCTAATTGCTTTTCCCTTAAAAGCCTTGTTTGAGAGGGCAAACTTTTCTGAGCAAATCTTGAAATGGGCGGTGGAATTGGGACAGTTTGATAACAAGTTTCAGCCCAGAACCGCAATAAAAGCCCAAGCTTTGGCAGACTTTGTGGCAGAGTTCACACCAGGAAGTCATCACATCTGCCCAGTTGACTTGACTGGTATGATAGAAATGGGGACGGAAAGTGCTGCTGGAAATGCGTAACCCCTAATTTAGGATACCCAGCCACATTGCAAACCACAAAGGCTTGAAGATCAAGAAGGAGGAATAAACCATGCCATTCCCAGTAAGGACTCATCAACAAGTGAAGACTTGGGGCAGTCAGATAATAAAAAGCAAACCCCAACAGCAGCTAGGGACTTGGAAGAAAACAACACCCATGGCCCCAAGACATCATCCGACCCCTCCACTTGCTGGAAGCTATTCGTTGGAGAGATGTGGAAGCTCTTCGTGGATGGAGCATCCAATAGGCATGGTACAGGACTTGGCATAGTCCTCATCTCACCAGATGGCCTAATAGTGGAACAAGCAGTCAACCTTGGCTTCCCAGCATCAAACAATGAGGCGGAGTATGAAGCACTCTTAGCAGGCCTAAAATCAGCACTCTTCATGCAGACCACCGAACTAATGGTGTACAGTGACTCCCAGCTGGTAGTAAACCAAATTTCAGGCGACTACAAAGCAAAAGATGAGAGGATGGCAAAGTATCAAGAGTTAGTCAGAAGGGAAATCATGAAATTTGAAGTAGTGCGAATAGAGCAGATCGGCCGGGAAGAAAACAATAGAGCAGACGAACTAGCAGGCTTTGCTTCGATGACAGATACATCCATCCCACACCCATTACTGATCGACTTCCTACCAAGACCAAGCATTGAAGAACCCAAAATAACTAAGGTATGTTGTGCCGAACTAGACCTTCATGGATGGATCCCATTATAGTATTCTTAAAAGACGGCGTCTTAACTGAAGAGAAGAAAGAAGCCAACAAGATCAGAGCAAAGTCACAACGATTTTGGCTCTCCCCATCAATGGCCTTATACAAAAAATCCTTCACAGGATCTTACTTGAAATGTGTCCATCCCAGCAAGGTCGAGGCATTCTTGTTCGAGATACACGAAGGCGTATGCGGAAGCCACCAAGGGAGAAGATCATTGGCCTACAGAGCAATTTTGCAAGGATATTGGTGGCCTTACATGCAAGCAGATTCAGAGAAGTATGTCAAGAAGTGTGAGAAATGTCAAAAGTTCGCACACCAAATACATCAACCAACCAGAGAGCTTCTACCATTAACTAGCCCATGGTCCTTCGCAATGTGGGGTTTGGACATAGTAAGACCACTTCCAACGACGCCCGGCAACAGAAAGTTCTTTCTCGCAGCAACAAACTACTTTACAAAATGAGTGGAAGTAGAGGCACTCGCCTCAATAAAAGAGAAGGATGTGAAGAAGTTCGTCTAGCAGAATATCATCACTCGGTTCGGCATACCCAAGGCTCTAATATCAGACAACGGCACTCAGTTCGATGGCAAAATTTTTAGAGGCTTTTGTGAATAGTACAAGATAGAATTCTACAATTCTACACCAGTATACCCCCAAGCAAATGGCCAGGTGGAAGCATCAAACAAAGTCGTCTTGGATGGATTGAAGAAAAGGCTGGAGAAAGCAAAAGGCAAGTGGACTGAGGAGCTCCCTCATGTTTTATGGGCTTACCGTACCACACCTCGGCAGTCAACTGGAGAAACACCTTTTTTCTTGGCCTATCGCATGGAAGCAGTAATCCCACTGGAAGTTGGCCTTCCCACTATTAGAACTAAAAATTTTGACCCAGATTTAAATGGAGAAGCCATAGCCTTGGAACTCGACCTTGCGGAAGAGAGAAGAGAAAGAGCACTGATTTACATCACCTCATACCAGCAAGAGTTATCCAAAAAATATAACAAGACAGTACATCCGAGGCAATTCAAGATTGGAGATTGGGTGCTGCACAAAGTAATGGGAAATACCCTGGTATCCGGAGATGGCAAGTTAGGGCCTAATTGGAAAAGACCTTACAAAGTGGTTAGATTAGCAGGAAAATGGGCATACCACTTAGAAGATAGAGACAGCAAGGCCATTCCCAGGCCATGGAACACTGCCAATCTCAAACTATTTTATTTTTAGCTTTTCTTTAAAGTACTTGTAATTTTTCTTTTTTTTTTAAAAATAATACAAGTAGTTTTCTTTTCAGCATAATTGTTTTCTTTTGTACAAGTTGTTTTAGTGACCTAGGGGCAATGAAAGAAGAGTTGGCCGAAATAACCAACACTTAGCTTTAGGTTGGCAGGAATAACCAACCTTAAGCTCTCTTCAGCCAAGATTAGGATCTAGGCTGAAGAAGTTTGGCAGGAATAACCAAACACTTGGCTTCAGGTTGGCAGGAATAACCAAACAATTGGCTCCAGGTTGGCAGGAATAACCAACTTTGAGCTCTTTTCAGCCAAGATTAGGATCTAGGCTAAAAAGGTTGGCTGAAAAAACCAACACTTGTCTCTCTTCAGCCGGGATTAGGATCCAGGCTGAAGAAGTTTGGCGGGAATAACCAAACACTTGGCTCCAAGTTAGCAGGAATAACCAACTTTGAGCTCTTTTCAGCCAAGATTAGGATCTAGGCTGAAAAGGTTGGTTGGAAAAACCAATACTTGTCTTTTTTCAGCCGAGATCAAGATCTAGGCTGAAAAGGTTAGCTGGAAAAACTAACACTTGACTTTCTTCAGCCGAGATTAGGATCTAGGCTGAAGAGGTTGGCTAGAATAATCAACTCTGAGTACTCTTCAGCCGAGATAAGGATCTAGGCTGAAGAAAGGTTGGCTGGAATAACCAACTTTAAGTACTCTTCAGCCGAGATAAGGATCTAGGCTGAAGAGGTTGGCAGGTATGACCAAACAAATTACAAGGTTAAGACTGAGATAGGTATCTCGGCCAAGAAATATTATACTTTACGCAGATCATAGTAGAAAATAAATGCAAGCATGGAGTAAACCGAACAAACAGTTGAGGAAAACAAAAAAAGACTTCATTCAAAATTCAAGTCAAAGTTACAAGAAATGGGACTTTAGCCCAGTTACACATTCTTTCCAAGAAGTAAAAAGCAGAAAATACAGGATCAAGCAAAAAGGTCGTCGAGATCCGCATCCAGATCAACTCGAAGCCCAGTTTCAGCAGGTAGCTCGATCACATTTTCAACCAAGTCTTCCACCGGTGGCTTCACCCAAGCTGACTAAACAACGGGATCATTGGCGACGACCGGGGCATTGTGGGGTTCTGTGGACTCCTCTTCTTCCTCAGCTTGAAGAAATTTTTGCTGGATGGCATTGGCATACTCCGCCATATAGCTCGGGATGAAGTGAAGAAGGGGATTCTAGAATACTTCGGTCTCTTGGCCACGACCGAGCTTCGCCACGGCCGCTTTCCATCCACATTTGAAGAATATATCTTTTGCGGCTTCACATTGTTGGATGTAAGTGGTCTCCCCCCCCCTTATAGCCCCGGTCTTCTGCGTCATCGGCACTCTTCTTTAGCGCGGCAATCTCAGCATCCTTCTTTCTCGCGAGCTTAGCCAGCTCTCGTAGGTATTTATCTTTCAACTCGTTCAAAGCCTTCTGCTTGTCTGCTTCGGCTGAGCTAACCAGCTCGGTAAGTCGAGCATTGTCAGAAAAGAGCTCGGTGGCTTTCTGTTGAGCTTCCTTTAGTTCGGCCGTCTTCGCGTTGGCCTCTGCCACGGCCTGCCGAGTGGTCTTTCGAAGCTCCAACACGCGCTTGTGAGCGACGTGGTTCTTCTGAAGGGCCTGCAAAAAGAGAGAAACAATTTTGAGTAAGACCGAGCAAACAGATATACAAATTAGGACAAGGAAATGGAGAACTCACCAGCACCATTGATTTTGTTGCCAAGCGAATGGCCTTCAGCTCGGTGAGATGGTCGTGGTGCTCCATATCAGCTGGAAGGCATACGCTCTTGGCAAGGTTAAAAGTCAGCGAATGGTCTTTTTCTGCGACCACTGAATCGGTACTAGTGATAGCTCGGTTCTTGTAAGTGATCTTTGGCACCCACTCTGAAGGGCTAGCCCGGCCTGAATGCACTGGTTCTGGGCTCAACTGGGTGGATTGAGGAAATGGGGTGTCTTGTTCGTCAACAAGGCGTGGCTCGGTTGAGGAGGTGCGAGCACGCTTATTGGGCCGAGATGATGAGGGTCGGGCAGTTGGAAGGGCTACAACAGCCTCTTGTGTTTGGCCGGCTTGTGGTACCTCGGCTTGATTTGTTTCGGTGATGAGGGCCCTAACTGCTCTCTTCTTGGCCATTTCTTGTTTCGCTGTTAATGGGATCAGATTGATTTGAGGTAGTGTTGGATCTGGTTCTAGAGAGGGTTCCAGAAGGAAATCTGTCACCCTGGTCTTCCTTCTACTGCTGTATCTGTATGTCGGTTCAAAATTGAGTAGCTCGGCCCAACCTCGATCGCGATATCTTAGTGCGGCGCGGAGTGTGTCAAGATTGGGGTAACTATACTCCGACTTTAGTTGGTTCAAATCTGCATAAAGAAAAAGGCTACGGTTAGCACGGTGCAAAAGTTATAAACAGAATAAAGAAAGCACAAAACTAAGCCGAGGTAGTTATACCGGCTACTCCTTTATTCCAGTTAATCCAGTCTCCTGGTATTTGGGCTTCTTGATCTTCGAAGTTACCAGAGACCCAGAAAAAGTCGTCGTCGTTCACATCTTTATCTGGGGTGTTTTTTATTATTTTCTCTGGGCGGCGTCTTATTCTTAAGTAGTATACCCAACCGTCTTCATTCTGGCCAAGGGAATATTGGTGAAAAAGCTTGGCTAAACCGAGGTTGAGGCCAAGCTGGCGATTTAGCTCGGCGATGCCGTTTATTATCCTGTATAAATTGGTACTAAGTTGGGTTGGGCATATCTTAGTTTGCCTAAGGAATTCGCATAAGAATGGTTGAACTGGGAATCGGAGGCCGGCTTCAACAATGGATAGCACGGTAAAGGGTACGAAGCCCGATTTTCCCCATGGAGTTGTGTCTAGCTCGGCTAGTGAAAGGTGGACGTCATCAGGGATGTTATAATCCTTACGGAATTCCGCAATAGCCCCTAGTGAGTTTACTAGGAATCTATATTTGCCCATGTGGACTTAAATTAGGTATAAAATTAGCTCGGTGTTGAGATGGTGTTCAGTATCTCGGTAGAGCGTTCAAAGGAATGCCTGGCCAACCTAAGTCAATCTGCAAAGTGAAAAGGAAAAGTGTTAAGCACAGATCGTTAGACCGTGCTAAAAGAAACAAAGGCAAAATAAACGGAGTCCTAGCTCGGCTACGTGAGATACTATCCGTTCTTAGCTTGGTTGAAGCTTAGGGTACGACATTCTTGGTTCGGTTTTGATTAAGTCAGAGAGCTGGTTTGGCCCCAAGTGATAGCTCGGTCTTTGGTTAAGGCTTTCTAGTTCAGTAGTGCGCACACCTAATACAAACAGTTCCCTAGCTCGGCTAAGTGAAATAGAAGGTTCTTAGACCGAGTGAAACTTAATCTAGTTCGGCTGGGTGCACACCTTAAGTACAAACAGGTTCCTAGTTCGGTTGAAATATTATTTTGGATCAAAAGCGTCATTTCTCAGATTGGTTGTGAATCCAGTAGATCTATTACATGGTTTTTGGAACAAAGTGGTTATTTCCCATGGAAACTACAAGAAAGTGTTTTTGAGAAACATATATACTATGCTATGTATTACAATACAATGCAAAATGAATGAAAAAGAAAAGGATTTGAGTCACGTACCAATTCAAAATGAAGAAACCGAAGGTGAAAACAATACCAGCAGAAACACGAGCTTGGCAGGTGCTAGGGTTGCAAGAATGAAGACTCAGAGGGAAAGAGAGAGGGAAGATGAATAGTGATATGTTTTGTTCGAAAGATAGGGTTTTGTTTTGTGTGAGACATGAGTTTGGGCGGGACTGTTCAAATTTTGCGAGGTACGAGGGCGGCTATGGTAGCTGTAATTAACCAATAAAACTTGCCACGTGTCCAAGAGAATCGTAAGTGATTCAGTTTTGCAGCGACTGAAAGGACGTTTTTTGACCGAACCAATCGGTAGCCCAGTGATAACTTAGCTCGGTTAAAAGTGTAAGGTTTTAGCTCGGCTGGTAACAGGTAATCCCAATCATGCTACGCAGATGGAATTAAGAGGCAATTGAGAGGGAGTTTTTATGTGCATTAGGGCCGAGCTAGGCCAAGGCGTGGTAATGGGCCATTCTGTGGGCCGTAGTAAAAAGGGCTGAGTGAAAGGACCTTGCAGTTAACTCGGTCCAAATATGGTTACAGTCACCACGATCGGAGTGGTAATTAGCTCAGTCATAGTATTTGGAACCGAGGTATTTGGGCTTCTGATAGTGAACCTTGCTCTTGTTAGCTCGGTCAAAACTTACTATAGTTAGCTCGCTCTCAGCAGGCAACCAAAATGCAAGTGAACAAAAGCCGAGCTATGTGTTGCATGTGAAGGTGCTGGATTGAGTATGACAAAGAGATATTGTTAGCTTGGTTATACTGTCATCCCACCGAGGTAAAACCATCTCACTTGATTTAAGCAGTGAGGGGGGTGTTGGAGGATAAATATTATCTTTCAGGAGTGTGATTCCTAAGAGGACTCTACATGGAGGAATGAGAGTCCTACTAGGATTGTGCCACGCGAAAACTATAAAAGCTCACAACATAACCTATCTACAGGTAACACAACTTTGATTTTCGAATACACAGAACTTTTGTCTATTTGTCTATTTTGCTGACTTAGGCATCGGAGAGGTATCCAGCACACACCCGCCGGCTAGCTCACGTTTGTATTTTCAGGGAGTAAAGCGACGACGTTTGGAGGAGCGCAAACTTGATCAACAGGATTATACGAGTAGATAATTTCGTGCTCGTACACCAGCCTCTATCCTATTTAGGATTACAAACAAACTGAGTCTAGCCGAATTTTTGAATGCTCAAGCTCGTTTATTAAGAATTAGTGGAGCACGAGCTCTAGTCAAACTTAAAAATTAAGCTCGCGTTCGGCTCGTCAAATATTTGTTGAACACGAGCTTATTCGATTACATAAACAAGTTGAGTTCAAGTTTGAGCCTAAAAAAAAATTAAAATTAAATTAATTTACTTATTAAGATTAAAAAAAAAACAAAAAACAAAACAAAACAAAAATATGAGTAAAATATATAATAATGCTTACATTAATAATAAATTTCATCAATCAAATATGTAAATTTACACAAACGCCAAACATAAATAAAAAAATAAAATATATTATTAAAAATTTATTTAATATATTATTAAAAATAAATATTTATTTATTTATTTTTATATTCAAGAGCCTTATCGAGCCAAACTTAGGGCTACTCGAGCTCGGCTCGATTAATAAACAAGCTTAAAAATCAAACTTGAACTCGTTCATTTAGTAAACGAATCAAACTCAAACGAGCTTTAAATGAGCCAAACTCAAACTGGTCATAATCAACTCGGTTCGTTTGCAACCCTAGTCCCATTTCATATCAGAGGAGGCGGGAGAAAAGAATATGTTCATTTTATAATTTTGAAAATAAAAATATGAATAAATTTTTTAAATAATATAATATATTACTGATAATGATTTATAATGAATGATAATCAAAGAGTTGCCACTGAGAAATTTCTTTCTATACTTCTTCGAAGCTCTGGTAAACCGTGTGCCATTCTATTCCACTGCTGCTCGGCAGACCAAGAATGGCTAAAAACCTCAATAGCAGCAAGGGCCGCATACTGAATTTAAAATTGAGGGAAAATTTTTAAAAAAATAATTACCAATACACTTTATAAATATTAATTGTTAAAATCATAAACTTTTTTCATAAAATCTGTAATACGCTAACTATAAGGTTTTCCAACTGGATTCAAGTCATCTGCATTCTGGGTTACTGTTTAATTTGAACTTCCTTTAAATTTGTAACCATGTTTCAAGGATTGGAGATCCAAATTTCATTCTCTTCCACATACGAAAAAAGAAGAAGTCTGAAGTGGTAATAAAGATGTACAAATATGACAAAACTTCTGCAATAACAACATTAAAAAGGCAAACTAATAATCCAAGTAAATAACAGAAGTTTCCCTTTTCTTCAGTCAGAATCAGAACCAAAACCCGTAGAGGATCTTACTGCCCTGCTCTTGTTTTCGTGATAATCGTCTTCCTCGTCTTCTTCATCCCCTTTACTCTCACTAATTATACCTGTAAAATTATCATTTAGAGACTTCTATTCTAGCAATGTGAAGTAATCTAAATTGAAGTATTATTACCTTTTTTTATTAGTAGATTCTGAAGTGCCTTTGTGGTGAAATCATCTTTTCCTCCCAAGTCTTGAAACCCGACCAGCCTATCTACTGCAATTCCATTTCTGAAAGAGAATAATATAAGTTTTCCATTTAATGCAATTCCCTATAAAGCTGTTCACATAAAATACAAGAGCACAAGGCACATTTGGGGTTGCAACTCATGTGGGTTTCAGTCATCTTAGAGGCCAGCCTCATTTCAAACAGAATAAACTCAAAAAATAAAAAATTAAGATTCAAGTTTTCAACATGCTATGAATTAGAGGTGCACATTCAACAGGTATGAAATAAACTCAAAAGTCTCCCTCAATAGAAACCTTACGTTTGCAGCAAGAATTGACTGTATGTAAACACAAAGAAATGCATCCAATCAGATTTATAAGCATAATATGCGAAAATGAAACAAATAGAGAGAGGAGGCAGGAGGGGGAAGAGGGTTAACCAAGATTTCTTCATATAAATTTGCGAAGAAAATGTGATTAAAATATCCAAAACATTAAAAGATTGAACTTGCTGTGTGATCCATATATTAAGTTTCCATAAGAATATCAAATTGCAGCCATAGGCATATAAATTTGTACTCTCAGCCAAACATTGATCTACTCTTGCATTGGAAAAAATATTGAACAGATGAAACACAATAAAGATGGCTTACCTGAACAAGATGACGCAAGGCAAAGTTTTGATTGCAAGTTTGGAAACAAAGAAAGGCGCATTCTGCATTTCTTCTCAAATGATAAGAATCTCATATTTCATCTTGTCTCAAAGGTTAAAAAAATGAATGGAACCAAAAATTCAATATTGTAATTGCTACTAGCACTAGAGCATAAAAAAAGAGCACATGAAAACTGACCTCTGCATCTAGCTTGACGAATTTGCAATCAATATGCTTTGGTGCAAGTGACTTCAAATGCTTGTCCATTATCCTACAAAAGATTCGTCAACATGGGGGCAAAGAACTCACAACATAAATGCATGTGCACATGCTGTCATGAATTGTATGCAAGTTATGCATTTTATATCGAAGGCTCTCCCAAGGCCTGGGATGTGCATATGAGATCAGAGAAAAAAAAAAAAAAAGCTCGGAACATAAATGGAGCACTTCCTATAAATATTGTCCAAACAAAATGTTCAATGCTAAAGCGTTCCAGTTTGCACAGTCAGCAAAATGGACATCAAGGATTTGGACTATGATTTCTCTTTGTCCAAACTGTGAGTTTTCAAAGCATATATTATGGAGCTCAAAATGTCTCAAATTTATTTGTAAACAAAATGGTTATCGATAGTGTCACAAGTTTGAAATACTTTCTAACCTCTCAAACTCTTTCCCTTGATCGAATGGAATGATGAAATATGATTCATGTAACCAACTCAAAAAGTAGAGACTAGGCAGTTGGCTTTCATAAAAATTCTCATAGAATTGAAAATATCACCATATAGTTAATATGTTTGTTTAGAGTATGCTGATAACCATAACCTCGAGGCCTCTCTGCATTGTGCATTTTAACTTACTATAAAGTTCATCTTTCAATTGAAGCAATACCAAGTATCTCCATAACCCAATATAATTTAAGCCAACCTTGATTAGTAAAATGTGGATATAAATATTTGGAAACTATCAAAATGGGTTAGGGTTTGAGCACAATCATCCAATCCCCAATTTGACCAAGTACAAGTTATTATGCCTACATTGGTTTGAATAACTTAAATGCTGCCTAGCAGGGATAGAAGAAACGAATTTGAGACAAATATCATTGTTCTTAAAACTCTACAATTGCAAATGAAGACGGCATACTAAAAACACATGTCCACGCCAAGCAATGGTTTATAGGTTGCTAAATCATTCAAAAATATTAAATAATATTACAACAGAAATTCACAGTGAAGTATGAAATGAAAGGCAGCGGGCATCCAGGTTTTGATGTCTGTACTTCCTATTTTTTACCCAAAATACTCAGATCATTGCAACCAATTAATGTCAATGGACACCATTCCAACACAAATCAATACATTCATTGCAGACATCATAAAACGAGACCAGTAAGACAGCTAGGACTTTGATTGAAAATTTTATTTCAATGTCTTCGTACTTCTATTATGCTAACAGTGACGTTAATAGCTCATCAAATAAAAATAGTGAAGTCAAAAGTGAGAAGGATATAAAATGAACAGCTTACAAATTGTACAAAAGCTAGTGTGGTGTGTAAGCCACATGCTACAATCCTCAATCAAGATCCTGCATCCTATCATTACTTGATTAAGTGGACAACATTTAGAAGGAAGACCTATGCTATACATAAATGGTGAGATATATGGGCATGCTATTATCTAGATGATAGACAGTACTTCACAAACAATTCTCAGACTCAATGAACAGAACTTATCGAAAGACAAAGGTTCAAGGTTAGCCAACCGTGTCATTGGTGAGTCCACTTATATGCATGTGTGCGTGCACATGTGTATGTGTGTGTGTGTGTGTGTGTGTGTGTGAGAGAGAGAGAGAGAGAGAGAGAGAGATAAAAGGTTTTACTTGCATCGGTAAAACTCCTGATGGTAGAAGTGACAGATTACTTTTTCACTTCCGGTGACTTCACCCAAGAAGTCCCCTTCAGTAATCTCCCTATACTCTCCATGCCCTTGCTTCTTCAATGCTTGTCGCTTCTCAGCTTCTTTCTAGTCAAATAAAACCAACCCTGGTAACTTTTTTCCAATTCGGACATCTTACCCCAAATCTAATAATCAAACAGCCAGAAGGTGCATTTAATAAGACTAAATTTCTGACCTTTAGAGCAGCAATCCTATCTGCATGCAATTTTTCCAGCTCGGGATCCTGATATCACCCAATGCAAGTAAACCAATTTGGATATAGAAAAATAAGTGAACAAGGAAGATGCACAATCCAACTTACATCCATCAAGTCATCAAGATCAACATCCTGATTAATAGATGTAGAAGCATGTCCCTTCTCTTGAGCTAAAACTTCCTGTAGGATCAGTAAATGGAAACATAAGAAGAAGTGGTTGTGTTTGGGAAGTTGATTGGCTGCTTCTTTCTTTTTCTTTTTTTTTTTTCTTTTTTTTTTGGTAGTTGATTTAATGGTTGTGAGATAAAAAGTGAAATGATTATGGGTTGGAAGTGACATTTTATCTTATTAGCTATTTTAGCTTATTTTATAATTTAGTGGGCTATTTTAGCCCAACCCTTTCCCAAACAAGGCCTTAGTCAATTCAAATTTTCTGATTCCTAATTTTATCCTATGAATCGCATTAATAACAACTTGAAGGCCAGAAAACCAAAGCAATGTTAGAGCCACAATGTTTTATTGTTCGACAGATGTTAACTTACATAATTACTAAAATATATTGGAATGTTAAGAAGAGTTCTAGATCAAGGACTACTACCATTATTCCATTTACAGTATGAGGGGGTGAGTGCTCCAAAATGACAGAAAGCAACTTTCATGTTTGAATAAGTTGTGACATTCGAAAGGATAGGATGGGTAGGCACACCTCATTCAGCTAATAGCCACCAACATTACAATCACAAATATAATTGACCAATCTTAATTAACAAGAATAAAAGAACATCAAGCTAGCTGATTGTCTTTTTGTCCTAAGTTTGAAGATTTAGAGAACAAGCAAAGTATATGAACTAACAACAAATCCTTATCAAATATATATGTATATAAATAAACTAACAACAAATGAATGACAACGGATGAAAAAGGGACACAGATGATCACAGAGGAAAAAAAGAAGAAGAAGAAGAAGAAGGAGAAGAAGAAGAAGAAGGAGAAGAAGAAGAACATACCTTTTGATAATCACGAGCTGCTGCTGCCATAACATTCCCAAATGCTAAATTAGATAGGGTCGATTTAACTGAATTTGGATCCATCTCTCTATGTATCACTGCCAAAAAAAAAAAAATGGAAGAGATAATAAGGATCAAAGAATGTATACTTACAATTTGGTCATTAAAAAGGAATATACAACAACAAACTGTAACATATATTACACAAGCTTGGGGATGATGTTCACAATATGCATAAATAAGATGGTCTTGATATGCATTCAAGGATATTCCAGTTTGAACTTGGAACAAGTGACATTCATTTGGCCCTCTAATGATATTGAGTGTTAATTTCGGCAAAAATCTATAACCTATATAAAAAGTATGTAAGAATGGTGTAACGCTGCTGCTTCTTGGTGTAACTCTGCTGCTTCTTTGGTTTGTAAGAGCTCTTCCCTTGCAGATTTGGGCTGGCCATGTGGGCTTCAAATTAGCCACACACAGTTGAAGAAAACAAATTCCATCATTCCTCCTACAAATTCTTAACTCCTTTCTGCTGCTAAGCATCTAAGAGACAAATTGTACTGCTTGATTGTCCTCTTGGTGCGCCATGTGCTCAAAGAAAGCCTGCAATTGCAGCCTGCCCAATTATCTGAATCTCTGTTTTCTCAACTTTCTGTATTGTATGTTTTCCAGAGATGACATGCCTCACGTTGCTTCTTCCATGTGGGTGAGGAGGAGTGTTTCAGTGGGTACCGAATGTGTAACAATCCGAAAATTTAAGTTGTCCCTTAAATTTAATATTAGTATTCTTTAATTATAAATGAGAAAACAAAATGTAATATGTATATAGACATAAATTTATAGTAATATAATTAGCACAACAATGAAGGGTGATTGTGTATTATCCAAGAGGTAATAAGGTACTTTTTGGGCCAAATGGTGATTAAAGAAAAGGTGGCAAATCTAATTGATAAGGTTGGAGGATTGGCAGCCACATGTCCCTAAACTTGGGCCTCACGAATATGCAATTAATGAGTAGATTGGTGAGTCACCTATATAAGGGGCTTAAGGAATAGCAAGTGATGGAGCATAAACAAAAACAAAGAAAAGAAATAGAAAATAAATAAAAAGAAGGAAGGAAGGAAGTTGCTGGGAGAAGGTTTCGGAAAGATTGAGAAAAAATAGAAAGTAAAATTAAATGTGAGTTTTATTATAACTTGAGTTACCATAATATATTTTACGTATATTTTGAGTTATCATAATTTATTTTACGTAACTTGTATTTTATAAATTATATTAGTATTTTTAATTATGTTATTTATTTTATGAACCTTATTTTATATACTAAGGAAAATCCATGAATATAACTGTTTATTAAAATGTGTTTTGAGTAATTATTTTATAAGTACCACCACAAGAGTCCCATGACTTGGGCGACTTAAATAAACTATTGGCTTCTGATTGGTCACCTTGTGGCCCTTTGTCTGTCATGGATCCACTGACACTATGATTTCTGGTGTGGAGCAAAGTATTGTACGGAGCTAAGTGCTACACTATGGTGGGAGCCACTTCTAGAGTTCGTACGAGCCACCTCTTGAGTCCATACATCTGTTCTGTTCCGTTCTGTACCGTGGTTATGATTACTTTGTTTATATGATTTATGTATTATATGTCAAATGATCTCTATATTATATACTCTGTATTTTAATATCAAGCTTTGTTTAACCAATAATCATCCATGGTGAATTTTATACCCTTATACTCTTAGTATAATATTTCTCACTTTGTCATATGCTTATAGCGATTTACCAATTTTCAAGAAACAATCAGCATGCTTGGTTGCCGTTTTTTGAAAAAAAATTTGAAAAAATGATTTGAAAACTGTTTTTTGAAAAAAAATGCTTATTTGGTTTTCAAAAAATATATCATTACAATTTCAAATTTCCCTCTAAATTAATGATTGAAACAATTAAAAAAATACAAAAAAAATCACATCAAAACATTCTCTCAGATTTTTTAAATATATATATATATACATACATATATGTACCTATATGTACCTATTCTACTAAAACCTACCTATCTCATTTTCAAAGCCTACCTATCTCATTTTTAAAGCCTACCTATATGTACCTATTCTACTAAAGCCTACATATCTCATTTATTTTTTTGAAAACATAACTCAATTTTTAGAATAACCAAACAAGTTGTATAAAATTTTCAAAAAACCATATTCAAAAAACCACAACCAAACACAGTGAATGCAATTCAAAAATAACTTTTGGAGAGTCTTAGACGCGGGGCTGCGGAATAAACACACACGGTACTTTTATAGTATTTATAATTTTATTCTTCATATGTAAATATCGGCATTTTTGGTCAATAATTTTTTTTTATAAAAATAGAAGCTCCAATGATTATTTTGGTACCCACACTTAAATATTTTTCCGCTCACATTTAGTAATTTGTTTAAGAATTAGCCGGAGATAACTTCAGTTACTAGCTATCACGATACTTAACCCTTGGGTACAGGGAGCGGATCGTGCCAAAATGGACAACCAACCCAGATGATCCAAGTCTTGCTTCCGACTGATGGGTCTTTCTGTGGTCTCTCCTAGAACCTTCTTTGTTCGGTGCACTGCTTGTAAACAAATAATTGGAAGCTTGCACTACTTACAGAAGAATAACCAAATGTCCGCATTTTGAGTTTGCATTTGCACCTCATTTAGGTCGCACAAATCTGCTCTTTTTCATAGAAGTTACCTTAATTGAGGCCTATTTACAGAAAACTAGAGAAATAAACGAAGGTTTATCTCAATTATGTTCACTTGAGGTTTGGCTTGCATTGTTCCCTCTTTTGTTTTCTTTCTAGTGTTTGCTTTGTGATTTATATATTGATTATAGGTTTGTAGGCATTGAATAGACCTACGAGGTGTTTGTGAAAATGTTTATAAGAGAACCTGCGTGCTTACTTCTCTATGAAAGTGAATCAACAAAAATTCAGAATTCACAAATGAAAGATAAAAGATTCTCAAATAAAGATAGGTTATAAAGAAACATACCCCAATACAATACCAAGATGAAAACCATCAATTCCTACTGAATTCACAAGAGCAAGATGCTTTCGAGGTGAACAAACCTTACCTTTCAGTCACCAAATCAATATATATATATATGCCCTAAGTCCTAACCTTTGTTTAAATTTTAATTAGCAATAAGCTTTACTTCAATAAGAATTAAAGATTGATCTTGAATCCTCACTTTCAATACAACAAACAAAAAATCACCAAACTTTTATTTTTAAAAAAAAAGAAAACAGAGAACAAAAATAATACCCAATAACAGTCTGAACTCAAACAAATCAAACAGTGTCAAAAGAATTGATATTTCCAAAAATACCTTCAACTAAGTTCAAAAAACACCAACACATACACATACAGGCAACAAGAACCACTTACATAGTCCACTAAGAAATGGGTTTTTGTGAATGTGCGCGTATGAGAGTGAAAGACAGAGAGTATCTATATGAGTACATAGTGGGTGTTTGGGAAGTGGCTATTTTAGAGGCTTTTTGGCTTTTTTAGTAGGCTATTTTTAGTTTTTGTGTTTGGGAAGATAGGATGGATTTTTATTTGAGTTGTTGTATTGAAAAATATGTTTGAAATAATGTTTTGAGGTTGAAATGACAAATTTGTCCCTAACTTTACTTTTTCAAAATTAGTCTATAGGGGCAAAAGTGTCATTTCGGCCTGTGGGACTAGGCTGGGCCTACCCACTGCCGGCTGCCAGTGCATTGGTTTTTGTTTTTTTTTTTTTTTTATAAATATAAATTATTAGTTTAGTAGGCTATTTGGCTTTTTTGTATTTGAGACTATTTTAGCCTCAACTTTTGGTTCCCAAACACCCCCATAGATGAAGTAACAACTTTCTTATAGCACAAGAGGAGAAGTTTTTCCTGCTGAATTATTTCCTTGCCAAATAGTTAGACAGATTCCTTAGCTTCATTATTGGTGCTCTAGGAAAGAATTTCCTTTTGGAAGCTTCAACAACCAAATGAGGAAAAAAAAAAAAAACGAGTGCCCTTGAAAAACCCAACTAACCAAAATCTGTTACGAAAATGGAAACCAAGTGCGATGTTCAAAAGAAGAGAAAGAGAAAAGAAAGAAATATAAGTGCTACATTGTGGGATAGATAATTGTTTTGAGCAGGACAATTGAAGAGACATAGACTATATATAATGTAGAACATCAATAACCAATGAACATCAGTAATAGTAACTACAAAATCATTCCCTATTCAATGCCTAGATAGTAAGATTGATGCATGGAGTCATTAAACAGAAATCACGAAGTACACATTTTTTTTTTATAGAGATATTGTAATTTTTCTCCAATTAGACAACAAATGGGGACAAACCCACCAATTTGAATCGAAACTAATGGAGTTCGAACATAACTAATGAGATACTACCTTATTACAAACTAAAAGCCTTGAAACGCCTACTTCAACCATTCATGGACAACCTCAATTGGAAATTCTTGAGTTCTTTCTCTTGCAAGGTTGCAAGGCTAGAACGGAGACCCAACATAAACCATTTCATTTTTTTCCTTGCAGAGACTACAGTAGTATTTTAAATGGTGTCTCTATCAATCAAACAATTTAAGGTGATGGTATTGCAGTTAAGTGATGATCTCTAATAGAAAAAAAAATTGAAATAAGAATAGGATAAAGAAAGTTGTGGGGGTTGAAGCTACCCAGTCCATTCCTTTAAAACAAATCTTAGTTGTTAATAGGGACTTTGAACTAATATAACTCCAATATCAAAAATCAGTTTTTGTTTTAATCTTTAATATTTATTCCATGTTCATTTTTTGTTATGTCTCATTTGGATTTGGGGGACTGGAAAAGAGGCTGTTGATTGGATTGGAAAGGTTGGTTCATGAGCCTTCTTTAATGGGTTTCTATTCTTTTCTTTTTTTCTTTTCGATTTTTTATGAGTATTTGTTTTCCTATATGTTTTTTATGATATTAATGACTTGGGTTTTTCGGATTTTCATTTTATTTATTTCTTTGTTTTATATTTTTATAGCTGGCTAAAAATGGATTTACCTTTCCTCTGTTTTATCCCCTCTTGTACTATGAACTTCATTTCAATTTATTAATAACAATAACTTTTGAAAAATTGCACTTTTGCCTTCAGAAAAAAAAAAAAAAAAAAAGTTCAATTTAATCCATTCAAATATGATATTAAATTTTTAAATCACTATTTTCTTCACATTTTCTCTTCAAAAACACTTGTTTAATATATTACTATGTGTCACCAATTTTTTATATTAGAGAAATATTATATGTCATTGAATTTTTTGTTATATCACATATTATATGAATACTCATAATTAGTTTCTTTGTTTAGAAATACTTATTACACAATTAACAACAACTAATAATATATTCAAAACTGTAAAAAATATAAGTGATATATAACAGTGTCTTTGTATTATTTATTCACATTCCCTCTCATTTTTTTTTTTTTAATTTCTATCTACATTTGTTTTGTGTGTGCAACTTAATATAATTTCATTTTCATATTTTATAAGGCATGTGATTATTTTTCAAATCATGTGATCATCATATATAAAATCAAAGTAAAAACAAAAAATGATTAAGATTGGTTAGCTCAAGCTTATATTTAAATATAACATTTGCATTACAGTGCTTTTTATTCCTACCATCAAATAAATATTAGGTAGTTTGATTGTGATTTTTGTTAAGATTTCAACTCAATGGTGCCCCCTTTGAGCCAAAATTTTGGCTACGCCACTAGACTTGGTAGTCAAATCCTTTCTATGTTCTCTTTAGCTGTTGATAAAATGTTAATAGTCTTCTTGGAAGAACAACTCTTCACGAGCCATTTGAAGTTGACACATCTAATCCTCTCGCGGATTGTAGGTAATCAAAGATTATCACAAAATAGGATTCACTACTCAATACATTTGATAATCTTCAATCAGTGAACTCAATTGAAGATTCACAACCAGAAAATTTCGATCAGGTGTTTGTCTCTCACTATATAAATTTGAGTATAAATTGTGCAGATGAATTCAAATGTCTAATTAATTTTTGATTGTATTGCCTATTGTAAACTAACTTGGACTATACCTTTGATCATTTGAATATATGTCGATTACACTTCAACCTAAGGCATCCTAGGTAGGACTAAGGAACACAATTCGTTTAATTTGCAATTGAATAATTAATGACCTTTTGAAATTACTTGACAACTTTAAATGCATAGGTAAATAAATACAGTATATTAAGCAAGAAAAAAAATTAAAATTAAAAGAAAAAGAAAAGAAGTGCCAATTGAGTCACAAGAAAAGGGCAAAATAAAAAAGTGCCAATGGAATATATTTTATGATTTTGCTTTAAATAAAAAAAGAAAAAGATTCAAATAAACAAATTTGGGATAGCTTGACAAGTTTAAGCAATATTTTATGGTTAGTCGTTCCATCCCAATTATCTAATATTTTAAGTTTGCAATATTTGTAGATTCAAATTGAAGCTTTCAAGTAAATGGAATTAATATTTATTAACATAGTTTACTTGTGCATACATCTCCTTTCGTTTCTTTTGTTCATGATGCAGCACGAAGGTCATTTTCTTCTCTTGCGATGTCTTCCCCACATATGTTAATTGTTCTTGTTTCTTCTAAAAATGACAAGATATTGATTTGATTGAATTGTTCTTCTCCTTTTATTCTTAGCCTCCCCTTTTGTGTAAGAAGATTTTTTACTTTTGCCTTGTCTGTAATCAGTTTTGAAAATTTGAAGTTCATTTAACTATTGAAATGTAGTAACTTGTGTGGAGTCGCATCTTTTTCATTCTTGACATTCCTTCCTACTGTGAGATCAAACAAAATACTGTTGAATAGTCACATGACTCACATTGTTATTGGGTGAACAAGTAGTAGTGGGAGGTTTGTGATGTATAGTTGACAATGTTTTCTGGTGGCCTTTGGTTTCATGAGTTTGAATTATTTCCTAAGTTTGTTATAGTTTTTAAATTTTAAGGTGTGGAAGGGTTTAATTTCAATTTTTTTCCCTTTCTACATTAGATTGTTTCTCTGATAACATTGTATTACAATGTGACTATTTATTTTTTAACCCATTCCTAACTAATTAACTTGGTTTATTTAGGAAGCTCACAAGTTCATCTGCCCTCTTCAAATTGCCACCTTGAAGTGTGTCATTGTGTCAACATTGAAGTTTCTTTTATGTCCGAACAGGCCATTTTCTATTTGGGATCGATTGGGTTGCTTGGAGAGTATAGTCCTATGTCAAGTAAAAACTCACCGTTGCCAGAAAGAATTGACTGTATGCATCACGGGTCATTTCAGGAATACCCACATTTTTGTGGTTGCAGCTGGGTGCAACATTCCTTAACTACAGAGGAGGATCTCTCTTTTCATGCCCAAAAATCATTAGAAGACATCTACATGCTGAAATACTACATATCCTGAAACAGAGGTCTTAATTACAAAAAGTCAGATGGTTCAGCTGAGATGTGCAGCATGTGGTTTTGTTTCGGATGTGGATGTGAGGGACAAACTCACAGCCTTTGTTTTGAAGAACCCACCTGAACCAAAGAAGGGTTCCAAAGACAAGAAGGCAATCCGGAGGGCTGAAAAGGAGCGACTAAAGGAAGGTGAGGCTGCCGATGAAGAGCAAAAGAAGCTAAAGAAAGTAGTGAAGAAGAAGGGGTCTTCCAATTCCAAGGATGGGCCTGCAAAAGTCAACTACAACAAAAAGAAAGCCAGTGGTTCTGATGAGGATCAAAGTTCACCAACTATAAGTCGGGTTGATGAGAAAGAAGAGACAGACAATGATAATGATGACAATGTGCAATGGCAGACCAACACGTCACTGGAGGCAGCCCGCCGACGCATCGAAGAGCAATTGAGATAACCATTCCCATCTCTTTCTGGTAGTGATAAATAATAGTAGGTATATAGTGCTTGTTCCTGAGACACTTCAACTGAGACCAGGATTGAAAAATCAAGTACAAGGTCGAGGGTGAAGAGGAAAGTTTAGCAAACAAGCTTCACTTGCTATAGAAATGTTGATCAATGGATGGATCAACACTGATTCTGTGAAGTTGTCTTTGATAGTGGTGCATTCAATTTTTACGTGTGGATCATCCATGTTCAATGCAAGTGTTGGAAGACTTTTGAAGTATACCCCATCTGTGGTCAAGAGCACATGGAAGTCTCCAATTCTTAAACAACAAATTTTGATTCCATGAGATGTTTTATTTGGAACTAAAAGAGGAAAAATAAAGATGAGAAAATTCTACATTCTCTAATATCTAAAATAAGATATTCTTTTAGTCACCTTAATGTTTACAAATTTGATTCTAAGGCCTCGTTTGGGAACAGGTTTTTTTAGTAACTTTTTGACTTTTTGACTAAAATGTGATGTAAAAAAAAACTAGTATGTTTGGGATGACTTTTTGACTTTTTACGAAAAGATGTGCAAAAAATAAAGAGAAAAGGAAATCTTTGACTTTTTGGTATGGGTTGTTGGTTTTTTAATTTTTTTAGTAACTTTTTTACTTTTTAGCTAAAAGAGACACTTGCCAAAAGAGGCCTAAGTCTTTTTTACTTGAACCCCTGTTTTTAAGTGTGGCATACATATGCCTGTCTTTTTCTTTTTCAAAGACAGCAAGGAACTGGTTTGTTTTTTGGTTCAGGATTTTGTTAAATGTAGGATGTGGTTATGATTATTGAATAGAAAATAATAAATATTATGTATTTCGTGTTGCAGATTTTTTTGAAAAAAATCATTGCAATTTTGCTATCGAGTATTATTTCTCGCAACAATAATGCGACCCCTACACGTTATGATTATTGAATAGAAAATAATAAATATTGTGTATTTTGTGTTGCAGTTTTTTTTTAAAAAAATCATTGCAATTTTGCTATCGAGTATTATTTCTCGCAACAATAATGCGACCCCTACGTGCTACGCACGTGGGGATCCAACTAGTTAAAATAAAACAAAAGGTAACAATCTACATGAATGTGAATATCTCATAATAATCTTTGGCATCCCCAGATTAATAAAATTCCAGCCATTAAAATGTGCTTAGACATCACAATCTTAAAATTATCCAAACCCTAGACCCAGTAAAGGGCGGAAAATCTCCAGCTAGATTTTGATTGCCTAGAATTCATCAAAAAGAAAAATAATAATCTGGAACGCATTTGAACCTCGAATCATCGTGTACAACTATCAGATCACAAAATGAAAAGATTTACCGTATCTAAATAGATAAATAAATAAATGATCTTGCACTTGGGTTGGTCAATAAATCTATGATTAGATCCCCATTATCAGACAATTTGAAAGCGAACACATAAAGAAGATAATTTTCAAGAAAAATGCAAGGAATTGCGTAGCCCTTACCAGAAGATCTCGGAAAGTGTCTGCGTTCGAATGAATTGCTTTTCGAAGGAATGAGCCTCGAGCAGCGAAAGCAGTGTGAGAACTAACAAGGTATCGCCGAGTTTCAAAAGCAGACAGACAGAGACTGAGAGATTTGGGCTAAATAAATGGATCAACCCCCTTTATTTGCGCAAGGATCCTCTAGAGTTAATCCCTAAGTCTTTAATCCGACGGCTGAAAATAAAACTCACCAAAACGACGTCATTTTAGTAAGTAGTTTGAAAATAAAATAAAATAGAAAAATTTCAGATTCAGGGATTTCAAAACATCGAAGGTTCCTGGAAATGCAAATCTGAAATTAGAGAGAGAGATTTCCAAATCTTTCAACAAAATTCACAGCTTGGCGAAACCTAAACTACTATGAGGAGTTGACCAAATTCACTTCACCAAACGCAAAACATTTCCATTCTCAACGTGCTAAAACACAGAATCAAACTTTTACATCATATACAAAATCAAACTTGCTAAATACACAGTCAAAAACACAAATTTACACAAAATCCAGAGCTAATTCAGAGAATACCAAAAATCAATTCACTCAAAACACCGAGAAGACGATCAGAACCGTGAAATCGAAAATAGGTAAAAAGATCGGAAATGCGATCGATTAGAACAAAACAAAAACAAAAAAAAATATTGAAGATAAAATGCTTACCAGAGAATCAACGCAGAGCTGATTCGAAGTTTTTCTTCGTCTTCTCAGAAAGAGAAAAAAGAAAGTGATATTTATTTGGCTTAGCTGTTGCCAATGACAGACTTCGAAGATGCTTTTCTCTCTCTCTTTCGTGTGTATCATAAACATACAATTACAAATATCCACACACTCTCTATCAAATGCATATCGTGTGTTTGGATGAATTGGACCGATTGGAACGATGATGGAGAGAGTATGGAAATATCTGCACACTATCTATCTCTCTCTCTCTCTCTCTCTCTCTCTCTAATTTCAGATTTGTATGTCCAGGAACCTTCGATGTTTTGAAATCCCTGAATCTGGAACTTTTTTTTCTTTTTTTTTCATCAAACTACTCACCAAAACGACGTCGTTTTGATGAGTTTTATTTTCAGCCGTCGAATTAAACACTTTAGGAAATCACTGCAGGGGATTAACTCTAGAGGATCCTTGCGCCCTTTATTTAGGGATTAGGATCCTCTCCAACCATCCTTGGTCCAACACTGTCCAACAGTTTGAATAGGACGAGGACACGTTGGGCAGACCAGATCCAGCGATGAAGAGAATGTGCAGAGTGATGTCGTTTTGACCAACAATCCAGAAACAAAATGATGCAACGTCCTTTTCGGGGTAACGAAAGCCACAAACGTCAAACAATTGTTCACTTCAAGCTCTAGATCCCCAAATTTCTAATCCTCCATAGCGTCCCAAGGGGAAAATAAAGCTGCAGCAATAGAGAGAGACCTGGCACTACAGGCGTCGGGGTTGCAGTATCTCCGGCGTGGGCTGCTGGGTTTGAGGCAAAAGACCATGGGTTGGGACCGAGGAAAGGGTTTACACTATGCTCCGTTTGGAAAGATGGTTTACGGACTTTTTTTTTTTTTTTTTTGGTTATTTTAATCACAAAAGATAAAATAGGCTATTTTAGGGTTGGTTTGGGATGTTCTAAAAAAGTGCACTTTTTGACTTATTGGCTTATATGGGTTGGGTTTGATGTGATGTGTTAGAGAGGTGATGTGATTTAAATAAGATGATGTGACTTAAATAGGATAGTGACTTTTTGACTTTTTGTATTATTTAGGTCATGCCAAACTTGGCCTTAGTCACAATAAACAAAATATCATATTCAACCCATAATCATTACACTCTTCTCTCATTAAAAAAGCTAAAAAAACCAAAAAGCCCTTCCCAAACCAAGTTTTTTAACCCAGGCAAAAATAGACAAAAAAGTCAAAAAGTCAACTCACTTCCCAAACGACACCTATGTTTGAGAACTTAGGAGAATGAAGAAAATAAAAGATTACTTAAGTTATAAGAGAAAAGAAAAAAAATATTTGTGATTTTTTTCCTTTTTATTTGGATAAAGAAGAAATAAAAGAAAATAAATAATTGTGATTTCTTTTATTCTTATTTGGTTAGATTTCATTAAGAGAAAAGAAAAGAAATTATTTTATGTTATGTTATATTACCAAAATAACCTTTTTATATTTTCAATCATTTTATTACTTTTATTTTTATAGGGACAAAATTAGTATTATGAAAATAGTGATTTCTTTTCTCTCCCAATCTCTCCACTTTCGGGAAGATTGAAAATGAGACTTATAAGAGAAATGAGTTTCTCTCTATTTCTTCATATTTCTCTCCACTTTGGTTATCCAAACAAGTAAGAAAAATACATATCTCTTCATTTCTTTTCTTTTCTTTTATCTCCAAATCACTCAATCCAAACATAAACTTAAGGGTAGTTGGATGATTTTTCACTCCGTTATATTCATTCACCATTAATAATCCTTCCATTTTGGTCTCTCGCCAACAACAACGACATTCTAACAAGTTTATTTCCTATTTCCGCGACGTGGCGTATCCTCTACCCTCAGAATGCTTCCTTGCCATGCATCACAAGCTTGTTTAAAGTGCTGGACACTACTAAAGAGAACACTGTGGATCCAAATCCCCGTGTGTCTCTATTTACACACCACATTTCATCTCAAGGCACATCAATGTCTAAAAAGAATATAATTACAATTATATCCCTCAATTAAATATCCAAATTATCCTCATCTTCTTTCCTGAAACCCTAACAGCCACCTCTCACCTCACCGGAAATGTGTCGTTGCTGCCATCACTTCCAACACAACACCAGCCATCTCCTAACTTCCCACTTTCGTAATCCCTTTCCACAGACTGATATCACTCATCTTCCCGTCGCCCTTCTTCAACCTACCGTTCTTCCATCTTCTTAGAACCACCACAACGCATCCCTCTCCAACCAGAACCATCGTATTTTCCTCTACTTTGCACACAACCACCACCTCTCCCAATTTCTTCTTCTAAAACCGTAGCCCTCTTCCGCCCCCACCATTGCTAGATCACAAACCATATTTGGTTTGCAACATCCGAACTCGCGACTAAAGTTCGTTCTACAACTTTCGAACATCGTAAACCAGTTCAAAAGACAATATCAGAACATCGATAATTTGTTCGACGCTGGTTTGCCGTCACTATCTCTTCACTTATTCGTTGAATCTCTCTCTTTCTCTTGCTTGAGATTTGCAGGGTTAGAGGTTGTGGCATTCACAGAAGAGGGTTGGAAATGGGTGGCAGAGAACATGGAGAAGTTAAAACGAATTGACGAGAAAAAGAGATGGCCAGATAGGGGAAAAAATAGTGCTAGTGAGAGAAAAATGAGGGGATCAGGGAGTGACGGTACTGGTGACGAAGAAGAGGGGGGAAAGAAGAGGGGCTACACCAGTGCTGGCGACGGAATTGGGTTACAAGTGGTTGTGGTGGTGGTGGTGGTGGTGGTGGTAGTGGGGTGTGTGACCAAGGGTAAAAATAGAACATTGTGGTGTGTATTGAACAAATTTCTTATTTTTTAAATTGCTAAAGGTGTGCCTTAAGTAATGGTGTGCCTTAAGATAAAAGGTGGTGTGTAAATAAAGGCACCCCAAATCCCATCTGTAGACGAGTGTGTACTGTACGGTTTAAAAAACAGAGAGATCTCACTTGGATTTAATAAAGCTAATCAAAAGAAATAAATACTAATAACTCTGTTTACTTTTTATTTTCAGAAATTTTTTTTTAATTTTAGTTTTTATTTTTCATATTTTTTTTTGTTTTTATTGAATTTTTTTAATATTTTAAGTTATATTTTAAAAAAAAAAATTAGACACACCTAACATAAATACACTTAAAAAGTATAATATTTGTTAAATTTTTTTAAAAAATTCACTAAATACCGAAAATAAAAAAAAAAAATTTACAAAAATGCAGTATATTTTTTTATATTTTTGTTTATTTATTAATTTTTTAAAATATTTTTTCACAAATATTTTACTATTTAGATATATCTAAGTAAGGTGTATCTAAAAAGCAAAAAAAAAAAAATTTACTTAAAATTTTAAAAATATTTACCAAAAAAAAAATTTAATTTTCAAAAAATTAAAATCAAAAAATTGAAACCAAACACACTGAATAAAATTTGTATTCTGTTTTTTTAAATTATAAATAAATAAAGGGAAAATTAGTCTAAGGTTCCTCTTCCATTTTTAGTAATGAAAGAGATCCACAATATTATTTTATGATATTTAAGGTCCCTCAACCCCACACCTATATATTATAGAGAAATTTAACTCTGTCAAATCAAACCTCATTTCCCTCTCTCTACCTTTCTTATTTCATCTCTCTCTCTCTTTCTCTCTGTCTCTAAATCCAAACCTCACTTCACTCCCTTCCATTCCCGTCGCCTTCGCCTCCACCGCCATGACTGACCTCTCGGACATAATCCTTTCAAACATAATCACCGTTGTTTCCGACACCTGCAATCGCAACTCCGCCGTCCTCATCTGCCGGAAATAGCTCATTCTCAAATGCGCTACCCGAACCCACTTCACCCTCTGAGGCAACGTCTGCGACCTCTTCATCCTCCCCACTTGTTTCCGATCCGTCTCCCACTTCGACCCCTTTCTCCTCTCTCCTTGGGGCCACTCTCTCATCTCCTCTCATCCGCCCCCAATCTTTCTCTCCTCACCCAACTCCTCCGCCAAGGAGATTAGTGTCTTGGTGATTCAAGTGTTGGAGTCACGTGAGGACTTCGTTGAAGACTTTGAGTCTCTAACTATCCTGTCAATTTTGTTTCGCGCGATGACAACGACGAATCCACAACCCTACTACCTCAACTCTCGTTGTCTTCCATCGCCATTAAAATCAAAGAAAATCAAATCAAATTGAAATCAAAAGAAATTGAAGTTTGGATTCATAAGAAATTGAAGTTTGGATTTGAACTTTTCAGCAGTACTGGTAAGAATTTCACTATCTATTGTTTATTGTGTAAATTGTTGAATTGTTTTGATAGGTTTAAATTTTGGAGTAGAATTGTTAAATAAGGTAAGACACAGGCTTTCTTCACAAAGAAATTTGTGAAGAAAGCCAGAGAAATTCTCTGTGAACAAAATCAAAGAAATTTGAATTTTCTTTGAACAAAGCCAAAGAAATTTCAATTTTTTCTAAATTTCTTTGGTTTGAATTTAGAGAAATTTTAATTTTCTCTAGTTTGAACCCAAAGTAATTCTCTGCACATAATGAGGCAATTTTCTGTGATTTGAAGAGAATTTCTCTAGTTTGGAGAGAATTTCTCTGGGAAGTCAATTTCTCTGGAGAGAATTTCTCTGGGAAGTCCAAAAAAATTCTCTAGATCGAACTTTCTCTAGTTCAATTTAAGGGACCTTAGACATTATGAAAATGTTGGATGTCCTTTATGCTATAAAATCTTAATACCACGGATCCCCGAAAAAAATCCCCATTGGTCCCTCAACATTGATCCAGAGAAAATTCAATCCAGAGAATTTCTCTGTGTTTTGACCAATTTTCTCTAGTTTACTTATAATTTTCTCTGTGTTTTTTTATCACACCAGAGAAAATTAAACAAGCACTATTTTCATTTTGACTAATTTTTTCTGGACTATAAGACATTCAGAAAACAAACAAACTAGATAAAATTGAACAACCATCATTTTTATTTTGACCAATTTTCTCTGGATGGTAAGACTTTCAAACAACAGCAAATCAGAGAAAATTAAAATTCAATTTTCTCTGAACTGTAAGACATTCAAACAAACAGCAAACCAAAGAAAATTAAAATTTCTTTGGACTGTAAGACATTCAGACAACAGCAACCTAAAGAAAATTGAATAATCACCATTTTCATTTTGACCCATTTTCTCTAGATTGTAAGACATTCAGACAATAGCAATCCAGAGAAAATTGCACCAATGAGGTCACTATACCGACCGAACCATCCAGATGGATCAACTTCAACAAATGGTTCTTTGTCTTGATCGGATGAATTAGGACTTTTAGATAGCATCTCAAAATAATGTCAGATACAATTTCAAATGATTTGCCACAACCTTGAATCATATCACCACAAAAAATAAATAAATAAAAGGTAAGACCAAGTTGAGTCTGCAATCACAAAATATGAAACAAGGGTTTGAACTAGCAATTATTAAAAAAATTGCAACATGCAAATTTAACAAAGAGATGTTTTTTTAATGCTGATATAATAGATTCAACTGATCAAATCGGGATGAACAATAAAAAACACAACTCAAAAACAATTGAATAACATCAATTGATGATCTAACGGAACAAAAAAACAATCAGCTATCAAAAACACAAAAAGTGAAGTAAAAAATGGCAGAAGATAAACAACAAAACTAGACATTTTACAACAAGTGTAAATTATTAAACTGTAAGACAACAAACAAATTAGAGAAAATTGAACAACAACTATTTTCATTTTGACCAATTTTTTCTGAACTGTAAGACATTCAAACAATAGCAAACCAAAGAAAATTGAGCAACCATCATTTTCATTTTGACCAATTTTCTCTAGACTGTAAAACATTCAGATAACAACAACCCAGAGAAAATTGAACAACCACCATTTTCATTTTGACCAATTTTCTCTAGACTGTAAGACATTTAGACAACAACAACCCAGAGAAAATTGAACAACCACCACTTTCATTTTGGCCAATTTTCTCTGGACTTTAAAACATTCAGACAACAACAACCCAAAGAAAATTAAACAAACACCATTTTCATTTTGACTTATTTTCTCTGGACTAACATAAAAACCCTTGAACCTTTCATAAATTAGAGAACTTTAGCTTCCAAAGACCAAATCTTTTAAGCAAATTTGAAACTTCATAAATGAAACAGAGCAAGAAAAATAGATAATTGAAGACTTACACAGGCCGAATTGAAGGAAGAGGCGACTAAGATTGCATCAGCATCGCAAGTAGCTATTGTTGTGGCGACGACAGTGGATGAGCCACCGGCGACTGTTGGGGGTGCTCTAGCAACGCCGCCGCTACCGATGTGCCACCAAAACCCGTAAAATCTAGTTGCCTTGCAAGCTTCTTCGCCGGAAAACCCAACGTCGGTGTGGTTACCAACACGGGCCTGTGCGATTGAGACTTTTCATAACTATGATTTCCCTTCAAATTCAACAGCTTTGAAATCAAGTTTTCACTTAAAACACAATTGGAAAATCCAAAACTTTGTCATTTCATAGCTAAGATTCGAGTCAAAATCAGACTAAAAATGTTGTTGAAGAACAGTCTTGGATTGACCTGAATCAATGAAACCTCGATCCTTACACGTGTATACATATGCGTATATGTATGTATATATATATATAGAGAGAGAGAGAGAGAAAGAGGATATGGCTAAGAACCTTAGACTACAAAAAGAAATATTGTGGACATTTTCCATTACTAAAAATTAGAGAGGGATGTTAGACTAAATTTCCCTAAATTCATAAACCAAAAACAATATTAAAGGCCCATATTAAAGGAAAAATTAGTCTAATATCCCTCTCCAACTTTTAGTAATGAAAAAGGTTCACAATATATTTTTTTTGTAACTTAAGGTCCTTCACCCACACCCATATATCACACCCCTTCTCTCTCTATATATATATATACCAAATCTTTATTCATCTCTCTCTCTTTCGCCTCTGTATTCTCTTTCTCTTTTTATACACACACACACACACACACACACACATATATATATACATATATCTGTGAATTTTAGTTCATACTGCAAATCTTTGATTAGGGCTCTCTCTTTATATATATATATATATATATCTGTGAATTTTGGTCCACATTACAAATCTTTGATTAGGGCTCTCTCTCTCTTTCTATATATAATAATAATAATAATAATAAGGATTGATGTTTATGGTGGTATTTCGGAAAGAATCAACTAAAAGATTATTCCAACATGCAGTTTGTACTTGGAAAGGTAAGAAACTAGTATGGCAACGGATGATATCTTTGCTATTTGTCGCTTCTTTTATAATTCGACATTCTCAAACTTCCATGGTTGTCTGGGTGTAAATTCTTTATTGACTCTACTGTATTTAAAAATGAATATAGAGTTGAATGACAAATATATTGGTGACTATGTCCCTATTTTATGTACAGACGATATATATATATATATATATATACTGGTAAAACACATATTTGCATCACTTGTTGAATTACTTCCCTTATAGAGGGAAGAATTAAAGGGTTGACAAGAAACTATTCCATTTTTTTCTTCTCTTTCTTCTCTATATAATACATAAAGAAATTTCTTCAAACCAGAGAAATTTTCAAAATATAGAAAAAATCAAAGAAATTTCTCCAAGTTGGGCGAAATTTCTCTGAGTTTGGGCCAAAATTTTGATTGATTTTCTCTGCCATCTGAATTTTTCCTGACCTATCAAATTATGTTGCTTGTTTGATTTTCACTGGTTAGTTGTCTCCTTGTATGTAATTTTCTCTAGCATCACAATTTTCTCTAAACACATTGAATTTACTTTACTCTATGTGTCTTACTTGATTTTCTATGGCTAGTTGTCTCTTTGATTTTCTCTGGCATTTTAATTTTTTCCCTAACTACATTAGACTCCCACTAATTTGTGTTGTTTATTTGATTTTCACTAGTTAGTTGTTCCTTGAATTGAATTCTCTTTTGTAACGCCCTAAAAAAAAAAATAACATAAACCCATCAATTTAGACATGCATTGATATAAGAGACAAACATCATTCTATTCCACAGAGTAATTCTTTACAAGAAACGTTACATGTTAACAACAGAATCAAATGCCCTATGGGCTTACAGCTTTCCAAGCTAACACTTGGTTACAAAGAGGAGAGTACTAACTCGAATACAAATTTAGCCCTTGGCTTGGAATTGCATGTAATACAATAAAAGATAACCAAAACCACAAACGTCTGCCTGCCTCTAGCCTCCCAAGCGATATCCTTGGAGGTGGCATGCTTCATGTACCTGAAAATGATGTCCCATATAGGGTGAGCCACAGCCCAGTAGAAATACACTAAACCAACTATAAACAATGACTAAAAGATTAGCAGTTAATAGATGGTCAACACTTATACATTCATTTGCATCTTATTACAATTCCATGACAATCAAGTCTATGTTACAATTCACTTTCCATTTCTTATTCAACATTGAGTTTGAAAACAAGGCTCAGTACTCTGGCCAAAACCTTTGATGAAATTATAGTTCATCACTAGAACACTTTCGAAATCCAAGGTGGATACATATTTTGGTGTTGTATCAATAACACATAAACCACTTCCATACCTTATAAATGATATACATTTTAGTGCTATATCAGATTAAACAAACATCTCAATAGATAAGCATATGAGCTATATCACTACTACCACAGATAAGCATATAAGCTATATCATCACTACCACAGATAAGCATATGAGCTATATCATCACTACCACAGATAAGCATATGAGCTATATCAACACTTCAATAGACAAGCATATGAGCTATGTCATCATTCCAATGGGAGAGCATATGAGCTGCATCCCTGGGTCCATTCCCCATCTTCCCTTAACCATTAACCGGTTTAGAGGTACATCCCCCATCTTCTCCTAAACCGTGGAGTACATCCCCCATCTCCTCCCATACACAAGCAATGCATATAAACACAGAATCATATACGCAATCAATCAATACATAAAGTTAATGTATTCTATCAACCGTCTACACATAATCCACATAAACACATTGGTCATATGCACAATCTATCAATACATAAAGTTAATGTATCCTATCAACCGTCATACTCTATGACACATCCAATTGATTAGTTTTAGTTTGCCTAATCATCATGCATTGTCTACAACAATCAATACTACCCTCCACCGGTAGTCCAAAGCAATTATTTCTAAACAGGAAATAAATGCACAAATGGATAATATATCAACATTTCAACTAGGTGAGCAATAAATGATTCAACTACGCCCTTTAGTCCCATACATTCCCAATTTCAACATTCTCAATTCAATTCTCATTTTCTTTAATCAATTACATACATTAATTAATTAAACCAATTAGAGTAAATTACCATAATTCGCAAAACAACCCTAAGGTTCCATTTCCATCAATGTTCCAACATTAATTTCATTTCTCTATGCCTAACTTGCATATAGGTTTATATAATTAAAACCCCAACTTTTGTAAAATTACACAAAGGCCCAAAATTTCTCAAAATTTACCCAACAACCCCCAACATAACAAAATGCTAAAATTCAAAGACAAAGCTCATAAGAAGGAGTAGGTTATCCCTACCTCAAAGTTGGAACCCAACGAAGGAGATGAAGAAAACGAAAATGCTCCAAATCCCGAAATTTTCAGATTAAAAGATAGCCCTCGACGATCAACACAACTTTTGTAAAGGCCCAAGGTGAGAAAACAACTCCTACTAGATCAATCCTAAGAGAGAAGTTAGGGTTTTAGTGAGAGGAACTCTCAAAATAGCTTTTTGGAAAAGTAAGAGAGAGAAAAGATGTTGAAAAGTGAACAAAAAAGTCGGATCTCGGCTTTATATAAAAGCCTCCCCGCTCGAGCGTCACTCACAGATCCCCGCTCGAGCGGCGGATGCACGCTCCCAGAACTTTCGCAGACAGATCCCCGCTCGAGCGTCCAACTCCCCGCTCGAGCGGCACACACAGACTCCCGCTCGAGCGGCCAATCCCCCGCTCGAGCGTCCAACACCGCAGACGAAAAAACTGGATGGGTGACTTCCCCGCTTGAGCGCCAAAACCCCCGCCCGAGTGGACAAGAAACAAAAGGGGTCCCCGCTCGAGCGCCAAAAGTCCCGCTCGAGCGGAAAAGCCAAAATCTGGACAACTAGACTTGGTTCCTAAGCTCAACCAACTTGTTGCAAACCTTCCCAACACAACCCAAGACTCATAAATAAAGAGTAGAGGATGCAAACGACATAAATACAATAATCAACCGCATGGGACCTAAGTCCGGATCACTATACAACAAGGGGTAAAACCCGGGATCGCTATATCTTTAGCATTTGAATTTTCCTGAAAATATTAAACTCTCACTAATTTAAGTTACTTGTTTGATTTTTATTAATTAGTTTGTCTTCTTATGTGTAATTTTCCCTTTGAGATGAATTTTCTCTGGCACTAAGATATCCCCTTTAGATTAATATTCTCTGAACACATTGAACTCTTTTTCTTTCTGTGCCTTGCTTAATTTTCTCTAGCTAGTTGTCTCTTTGATTTTTCTCTCGAATTTCCTCTAGCATTTGAATTTTCTCTGCCTACATTAAGCTTCGACTAATTTATGTTATTTGTTTGATTTTCACTGGATTTTCTAACTTTGAATTTTATTTTTGATCTTTTGAGATGTGTGCAGTGTTTGTTTTTTTAAAAAAAATTGTAATTAGATTTTGTATTTTTAAGTTCTTTGATGAACTTAGCATGGTGTTTTCTTGTAAAAATTATAGAAAAATTGGTTTGTGAGTAGCTCGGTTTTCTTTGTAATTTCTCTGGTTTATTCAAAACACAGAGAAATTTGTGAGCAAACCCCCAGAGAAATTAAATTTCTCTGCTTCGAAATTTCTCTAGATCAAAATTTGAGGGGCCCCAACTATTATAAAAATACTTTATATCCTTTATGTTATAAAATATTAATGTGAGGGATCTTAAAAAAATTCCCCCTTATTAAAAGCGTAAAATAATTATAATTTTTTATTAAAATATGCTACATAAAAAAATATATAATTATTTAAAATTTTATTAACTAATACTTTTAAGACAATCATCAACAAGATTTCAAAGAACATTACAAGTGAATGATTCAGGTCTCGTTTAGAAATAAGTTATTTTAGTAATTTTTTAATTTTGTAGCTAAAATATAATATGCTTGGAATGAATTTTTGATTTTTTATGAAAAGATATACAAAAAATATAGAAAAAAGAGAATTTTAAAATTTTTGATATAATTTGTTGATTTTTTAATCTTTTTAAATATTTTTTTGACTTTTAAACTAAAATTAAATGTTGCGAAAGGATATGTACAAAAATATTAACAAAATACATCTCTCATATGCCCATGTGATCAATCTCTTCTTCTTCGTTTTTTTTTTGTTTTCTTTTTTTTTTTTTTGGAAGATATTGCATTTAACATTAAAAGTTTTTTAGAACTTGATTTTTTAATTTTTTTATGAAAAGACGTACAAAAAATTAAAATAATAATTAATTTTTTTTATAATGATTTTTTTACTTTTTAACTAAAACTTAATTTTTTCAAAATAACCCTTAAATCTAGTACTGGGCTGATCCCTCAGAGATTAGTTGAGATGCGCTCAAATTGATCCGAACATCATAAATTATCAAAAAAAAAACAAAAAAACAAAAAAAACAAATATCCAATTGATTAACAATATAAGAAGTTGCAATATGAAGCCCTCCTTTCATATGACACTTTTTTGAAGTTAGGAATTAATTTAACCAAACAAAATAAAATAGGCTTAAAAAATTAATAAGATAAAATGTCACATTTAAATTATAATCATTTTATTTTGGAAAAATTAGTCTAAGATCCCTTCCTCATTTTTAGTAATGTAAGAGATCCATAATATTATTTTATGAGGTCTAAGGTCCCTTAACCCCTGTAACAACCCCATCACGTATAATGATTAGTACTTGATTAATTAAGAGGATTTGAGATTTGATTGCCGGGTATTATAATTTATTTGGATTTATGAGAATTGTGGAATCTGACTCGTACATGATTTTATTGAAGGTTTATTTTGGAATTAAAAATTAAGGGTCCAAATGCTTTAAGTAAGTGAAGTTAAGAAGTCGAATCAATTTAATATTAATTATGGACCCATTTGGGAGTTTAATTAAATGTTCGATTCAATTTAGTAAAATTGAGATTCAATTAATTAGATCCGAATTGGAGAAAATTAAGTTAATTAAATCATAAAAGATTGAGGGTTATGAATATTGCGAATTAAATTTAGTTATGGGGTGTCCTATTTGAATATATAATTTAATTGACGGAAATTTGGAGTCTGATCAGAAATTGAAGACCTAAATGATTTAAGAAACCAAAATTGAGGTTGGAAATGAGTTCAATTTAATAATTGGAGCCTTTTGGGTTATTGATTAAAGATTTGATTTTGAATTGATAAATTTAAATATATTTAATTAGGCTCTAATGGAAGTCAAATAGATTAATTAAATTATGAGAGATTTATGATTTGTTATAATTAATTTAATCGTGTGTTAATTAAGATTTATTAAGACTAAGTGGTGCCTAATTAAATTAATTCTAGACAAAAAAAAAATTGAGGTATGAACTAAATTAGAAGTTAAGGCATAAGTGGGTGTGGGTGTACTGAGCGATGGTGTGTGTGTGCATGTGAAGGTTGTGCTGGAGCTCTTGGAGTTGTGCACGTGTGTGTGTTGTGGTGTCATGAAACCAGTGTGTGTGTATGTCATTGAGAGTGTTTAGTGGTGATAGTGTATGGATTTTTTTAGGATCATTTCATCACCCGTCCGGAGAGAGTAGAACCGAGAGAGAGGGTGGGAGAGAGAAGTTCATCTTTTGCTGGAAAAAGCTTGAGTTTAGGAGATCTAAATGGAGATAAAAAGAGGACTCAAGGAATTAAAAAAGAAATTCAGCCATGGGAGGTTAAAGGTAAGGATTTCAAACTTGATTCTTGTAGATTCATTTTCTAACAACTGAAATTAAGAAGTAATTAGGTTCAATTGCATATAATTAAAAAGAAATTGGCATGAATATGAAGAAAATTTGAGGAGAGTTTGATAATTAAGAGATTGATGTTGTAATTTAATATTTAAGTTTGATCTTTGTCATTCTTCATAAATTTAAAGTCTAACCTCACATGCATTGTGGGTTTCTAAGATTCTAGATCTTAATTTATGATTTAAGGATTATGAGCTTAAATTTGGAATAGATATGAAGAAAAATAAGCTAGGCTTATGTTTATGGAAAATTAGACATTGATTTGGTTTTGATCTCTAACCCATGCATGTAATATAATGAAAGAGTTTTATTCAAAATTTAATTATGTTTTGGAACATCTATGATTATGAATTAAGTTTTGGGTGTGTTATGAAGGAAATTAATTTAATCTAAACTTGGCTAAATCAAGAATTAAATTATGATTTGATTTTGAATATAGAAAATTAGTTGGTTTTAATCTTAATTTCATACATGTAAATGTTTTCCTAAGAGTCATATAACTTCAATTTCATGTAAATTAAAGAGGATTAGTAAGAGAGTGATAAAATTGAATTAGATTCCAAATTATAGAAGTTGATTTGAAATGGGTTACATGCATGTGAGTGGTTATGGTAGATAAATTAGAAATTAATTATCTTTGGCTTGATTTTGTAGAACCATCCTATAATACTTGGAGATTTGAGAGTTAATTCATGAAATTAGGATGAAATTGGGTGTCAAATATAAAATAAGTTACATGCATCATGAATTAAGAAAGCTATGAAATTAGTCTCATGGATTAAGTAAGAAATTAAGTAGACTCATGGTTATGGAAATTAGTTGGAAAATTTATAAGAATATAAAACTAGTAATTTTGAGGTCAATTTCATACATGTGAATAATTTTCTAAGGAATTTATGACTTTAATTTCATGCTTGAAAGGAAAGTAGAGGAGCTTGAAATCAATTTTATGTAACTAAAAAGAAAATGAGAAATTGGAGCCATATTAAATTTATGGAGTTCAATTTAGAAATTAATCACTTTGGGCTTGGGATTTGGCTTGATATGGAAAAAATGAATTAAAACTAAATTTGACAATTGGGGCATGATTTTGAATAAATGATTTTTGAATAAATGATTTAGCAATTTATGACTTTAATAAATGGTTCTCCATGTTTGTATACTAAAGTACATGTTTTGAAGCTTTAAATACCAAATTTGAACTCTAATTGCAATTTTAGAATTTCATAATTTTCATTGTCCGCTCGAGCGGGGGAAGTTCCGCTCGAGCGTGAAAATTGACCTCCCAGTAGTTTTCAAATTTTACAGTCCGCTTGAGCGGCCAAAGTGGCGCTCGAGCGGAGACCCATTTTCAGCATGTTTGGAAAGTTGCATTTAGTTCATATTTTTATCCTCATCTCTTTCCAATGCATTCTAGACATGATTTATGACTCAATAAAGAATAACAGACTACTAATCAACATAGATTAGTTAGTTAAAGAATGAATCATTGATCTTGTGGTAATTGTTTAAAAAGCCAAGTAAATGATCAATCTATTTGGAAAAGAAGGACTTAGTAATGAAAGAATATGTGAAATAAGAACCCGATTTATTTAAATGTGAAAGAATAAACGTAGTACAACTTCAGACTATAAAGACTAGAAAGGACAAGTTTAATCAAGGGAGTAATATTGTACTTCAATGTGTATATGTTATGTGATTGTGTAGGTCATGCGCCATTGTCTGCCTGATTTATCTGATATGTCCAGTCTGTCTGATTTGCTTCTACAGCCATCTGTGAGTAATAACTCTGTAAAGTTATGTTTAACTTTAAGCATTTTCCGACTGATATGATATGATCTGCTTTCTGAAATGCTACGTTATGAATTATGAATGAATGTCTAATTTTCTGAAAAGTATTGTGGCACCCTTAGTCCCTATGGCCCTCGCCCGGGGGTAACAATACCGTGGCCTATGGCCCTCGCCCGGAGGTAACAATACCGTGGCCTATGGCCCTCGCCCGGGGGTAATAATACCGTGGTTACTTGCGCGCAAGATATGGACCTTCATGGTCGTTGGTACCAACTCTATCTGTGGTCTCTAGACCAATCTGATCTGATAGCTAATGGGTGTACCACGTATGATCTTATGCAAAATCTGAATATGAATATGAGTATGTATCTGAATCTGTTTCTGATTTGAAATCTGAAAATGCATAAGACTCGATTTCTGATAAGATTATGTTTCTGATATAAACTCTGATTTCTAACTCTGTGATGGACATCATTCATTAAAACCCTTTACCCTGTCATTATTCACTGGGCTTTAGCTCACTGTATTATTTATGTACGTAGGTGATCAGGTGCGTGACCAGGCTTAGAGGCATCAGTTTAGAATCTGTTTTGTCAGCCAACCTATGTGCCTCCCGTGGAGGTTCTGGATATGTTAAGTGTTATCGTTATGTGATTTAAAGTTTAAGTTCTGTTTTCTTGTTTGGTTCAGCAAGTCATGTATATTCTGAAAAAGGGACTAGGTCCCTTTCTGCCTAATCTGTATATATATGACGTGAGGATGATGTGTATATATATACATGAAAAGTTTAAAATTTTTCTGTCTCATATAAGTCTGCACAGCTCAATGGACGTTGTATATTCTTATTTGCTTCCGCTAGCCCCTAATATTATGTTAATCTGTCTCAGAGGCCTTCGGTAATCCCAGGATTACTGGCCGGTTACGATGCTAAACTCATAGGGGCGGGTTTGGGTCGTGACAACCCCACACCCATATATCACAGAGAAATTTGACTCTCCAACCATGGCACTCAATCTCTGACAAAGACAAACCAGTATTTCTCTCTCTCTCTCTCTCTCTCTAAATCTGTCGATCTAATTTTGTTGATATTCATTCGTTCATACATGACTTTGATTTGCAGAATGCATAAATCAAATATTGAAACTGAACCAACCAGTGAATTCAAGTGGAACAACGAATGAAGAAGTTTACATGATCTTGATCTACCACAAGTTCTGCCAAGACATTCTCTCCCCTCTCATCTACGTCTCTGCAAGCACGGCGTAACCTTATACTTCCTCATCGACGAGGACCGCAAGCCTGTTCACGATGTCCCCACCGTGTACTTCGTCAAATCCACTCACCTCAATGTTCAGTGAATCGTTTCCGATGCCTATCGATCTCTCTACGATTCCTTCTACCTCAATTTCTCATCCTCAATTCCTCGTCTTTCCTTGAAGATCTCGCATCGGGGACTCTCAATTCTGACTCCATCAATCGAATTTCCAAGGTACACGAATAGTACTTGGAGTTTGTAACCCTAGAGGATAATTTTGTTTTCTCTTGCGAATAAGCCTTGTTATGTCGAACTGGTTGCAGAATTATGTGTTGGATGATCAACATTGGGGTCAGATTAAGAGTTGTTTTGTTGAGTTTAAGATTTATAAGAGAACTGAAGATGATATGGGTGTATATATATATACAAATTTTGAAAGATTTGTATATATAGATATGGCAATGATGAAATACAAGTGAGGTGTGAGAATGAAGCTCAGAGGAGTTTCATTACATTATAACAATAAAGAGAGAAAGAGATTTAAAGAGAGAAAGAGATTTACAGAGAAATTTTAATTCTCTGTGAACAAAGCCTAAACCAAATAAATTCCATGCCTAAACCAAAGAAATTCTCTTATCTGACTTTGAGTTCATGAGCTTGATTGGTGTATTTCCATGCCTAAACCAGAGAAATTCTCTTATCTATTTTTTTGTTTTTGTTCAATTTTTTCTAGTTTAATCAAAAACACAAATTTTCTCTGGATAGAGTTACACAAAGCCACACAAATTTTTTCTAACACAATTTTCTCTGGATAGAGCCACACAAAGCCACACAAATTTTCTCTACACAATTTTCTCTGGATAGAGCCATACAAATTTTCTCTAACATAATTTTCTCTGGATAGAGCTTACAAATTTCTCTGGATAGAGCCACACAAAGCCACACAAATTTTCTCTAACACAATTTTCTCTGGATAGAGCCACACAAAACCACACAAATTTTCTCTAAATAGAGCCATACAAAGCCACACAAATTTTCTCTAACACAATTTTCTCTGGATAGAACTTACAAATTTCTTTGGGTAGAGCCACACAAATCTAACACAATTTTCTCTGGATAGAACCACACAAAACTATACAGATTTTCTCTACACAATTTTCTCTGGATAGAGCCACACAAAACCACACAGATTTTCTCTTCACAATTTTCTCTGGATAAAGCCACACAAAGCCACACAAATTTTCTCTAACATAATTTTCTCTGGATAGAGCCATACAAAGCCACACAAATTTTCTCTACACAATTTTCTCTGGATAGAGCCACACAAAGCCACACAAATTTTCTTTATATAATTTTCTCTGGATAGAGCCACACAAAGCCTCACAAATTTACACAATTTTCTCTGGATAGAGCCACACAAAGCCATAAAAATTTTATCTAACACAATTTTCTCTGGATAGAGCTTACAAATTTCTCTGGATAGAGCCACACAAAACTACACAGATTTTTTCTACACAATTTTCTCTGGATAAAGCCACACAAAATCACACAAATTTTCTCTAACACAAATTTCTTTGGATAGAGGCACACAAAGCCACACAAATTTTCTCTAGATTTCTTTGGTACTCAGAGAAATTTCAATTTTCTCTAGTTTGAAAGATGATGAATGGAGCCTTGTGACTGCACCCTGCAATAAATTAGTCTAGAGAAATTCTCAACAATTCGAATTTATAGTCTAGAGAAATTCTCAGTAATAATGAAGCCTTGTGAACCAGAATTTCTCTGTGAAGTCCAGAGAAAATTCAACCAGAGAAATTCTCTGTGAACCAGAATTTCTCTATGAAGTCCAGAGAAAATTCGTCCAGAGAAATTCTCTGTGAAGTCCAGAGAAAATTGGACCAGAGAAAATCTCTATGAACTAGAATTTCTCTGTAAAGTCCAGAGAAAATTCGTCTAGAGAAATTTTCTAGATCGAATTTTCTCTAGATCAATATTGAGAAACCTTAGACATTATGAAAATATTGAGTGTCCTTTATGCTATAAAATCTTAATACTAGTGACCTTAAAAAAAAATCCGCATACAAAAGTAAAAAAAACTCAACTCAAACAAATTTTTTAACTCCAAAAAACAATCAAAAAGTCAAAAAAATTAAAAAATTGACACACTCTCTAAACAAAACCTAAAAATAGGATTACTAAGGTCATGTGGTTCCCCAAGTTGGCTAGCAAGTCAGTGTACTTATTTGCCTCCTAATAGCAGTGGCCGACTTTTTTAACTACTAAGGTCAAGGGTTATTTGGGATGTCCTAAATAAGTGTATTTTTTAATTTTTTGGACTAAAAAGTAGAGGAAAAAATATGTGATTGTTTGAGATAGCTTTTTGACTTTTTACGAAAAAATGTGTATTAAAATATAGTATAAAATAGTAAAATTACCATTTTACCCCTACTATAATGAATTGCCTACTGACTTGGATTGTCTAGGAAGCCAGACAGTGGGTAGGAAACAAGTGTAGGAGCAGATTACCTACAGTCCAAGATTGAATTGGACGGCGCTGTTCGGCTGTAAGAACCCACCACGGCTCCCATTTTGATAATTAGAACCGTTCAATGTGTACAAATCGTCGAGTATTATATGCTTATAAAAAATCATGTTGATCGGATATCGATAGCTATTTGATCAAAATAGTTTTGTATCAAAGAAATGACGGTGAAAAATAAACGGCCGAAAAAAATCTAATTTGATCACATAGCTATCCATATTCGATCAACGTAATTTTTTACGGGCATATAGTACTTGACGAGTTCTACACATTGAATGTTTCAGATTGTCGAAATGAAACCTGTGGTGGACCCCCACAGGCCCAACAATACCCTCTAACTTAATGAATATATATATTTAATTTGTAATTTATACCATCATAGCGCACCTGTGTAATTTTCTCCGTCACTTCAGTACCATCACCTGTGTAAAGTTGGATTGTACTTTTTTTTTGTGTAAATTAAATTTTTTTATATTTTTAATTTGTGAATAGTGATAATTTTTTAAATTATTTTTAATAATTTTTTAATTTTTTATCCTTTTTATAACATGCCAAATCAACCCTAAAGTCATGTGGTTTTCCAAGTTGGCAGTCAACGTACTTATCTGCCTTCTAATAGCAATGCTCGACTTTTTTGACTACTAAGGTCATGTGGTTCCCCAAGTTGGCTAGCAACTCAACGTACTTATTTGTCTCCTAATAGCAGTGGCCGACTTTCTATTTAAAAAATTAAAAAGTAATTATAAACTGTCAAATTATAGTGCCTGTTTGGCAGAGCTTAATTACAGCTTATTTCAGCTTTCAGTTTAATTTAAATTATTTTGATGTGTTTGGTTTAGCTTATAACTTATAGCTTATAGCTTTTTGGAAGTCAGAAATCAACTTATTCTTTAAGTGGGGCAGAAGATGCTTTAAGAATAAGCTGGAAATCAGCTTAAGCTGAAAGTTATAAGCTATAAACTGTTGAGGCATAAGCTATAAGCACTTTCCCACAGCTCTACCAAACAGGGCCATAGCATCCCCAATAGAGTTATCCGAGAAACTGTCAAAATTATAATTTGACAAGAGTGGCAAAGAAGGGATCTCCAATATCCTACTATTCTTCTTGCCAAAGATAATAGATGTCATTTCAATTGTCAAAACATATCACATCATCAAAGATCAACAGATTTTTGACTCCAAATCAATTTTTGACTCCAAATCAATTGAAAAAACAAAATGCATTCATCAGGAAAACCTCTCAAAATCTTTGATTTTTTTCTTGCAAAATTCACCATTTTTTTTTATCACAGAATGTTCACCATTTATAATTTGAGAAGGCTTATTTTTATATAAAGGTTATTACTGTTTATAATTTTTAATTTGTTCTTCGATCAAAACTCAAAATTTTATAAAATTTGTATTCTGCATTAATAACCCAATTCCAAACTGTGTGAGTGATTTTCTGATCACACTGCCTGTCTTAGTGATTCAGCTGTAGGACACAAGCAGAATAGATGGCACAAATAACAATACAAAGACACGAAGGATTTACGTGGTTCGGCAATAATTGCCTACGTCTACGGGAGGCCGAGGTAATTCACTATTGAATGAATGGTAAAAATTACAATTAACTCTCTGTAATTCTCTCACTCTCTAAGCATATAATTGTAAGTGTTACAATTAGCTTGTAGTTGTGTATGCTCTGTGCAGAATGATCAGTTTCCCGCCCTTCTTCTTCTCGACCTCTCCATATATACCAGAGAAGTTAATGGAGAGGCTGCCAGCTTTTGAGCTGGTTGCCAGCCCACTATTACACTTTTGGCAGCTTTCCAGGTGAAAGCTCTTCATGGCTTCACATGGCCTCTAGTGGCCTCATGGCCAACTCACATGGCCTCAAGGCTAGGTAGTTGGTGAAGTGCTGGCCTCATAGCTGTACATCCACTTAACCAAGATAATATTTTGTATTAGCAGGTGTGGTCGACCTCATAGTTTACCTCGGCTTAATTCTTCTAGGGTAGTTCGGCCTTTGGAAGTGGGGCCGAGGTATGGGAAAGAAGAGGCTTTTACCCCGGATTATGATATCCTCGGCAAACCTTAGATTACTTCAGCAAGAACTTACCATGACACGTGGAACCTCGGCTGACACGTCGGCGTCACCTTGCCACGTGTCGATACACAAAAATATAACCCCACAATTGCCCCCTAAGTTCTATTACCTCGGCATACTGAGGTGATGGAACTTACATTGAACTCTCTTTTTCGTACATCGGCTCAGAACTTTCGAGCCGAGGTTATCCATTTCAGGCCGACATGTCTTCTTAAAAGAACAAGAATTCAAATCATCACCTCTACGCGCATGAGCTGTCATGCATCATTTTTCAATCGTTCTGCCGACGCGTTTGAACCTTATTGGTCCGTGCTGGTGACGCGCCTTTATGCCGTCTTTTCTCTGTTGCGCCGTCTGACGCGTGCGTTGCCCTAGGCACCATAATTGCTGTGTTTTGCCGCCGTTTCAATTTTTGGACAAAACAATTGCCTCTCTCTCTTCCTTTTCACTTTTGCATTTCGATTTCCTTGCTCTCTCTCTCTCAAAGAGTTCTTTCTCTCCTTCGAATCTGCCATTGCTTTTTGCGTCAAGCTCTACAACTGCCTCCATCTGCCATTGCTTCGAAGCTCTGGCCACTGTTGCCTCCGTCGTCTGATCTCGGTGAAGCTCACTCCGGCCTTCACCTTTTCTGGTAAGCATCTGGCTTTTCTCCTCCAGTTCATGATTTACCCCCTGAAATTTCTTGCCATTGTTGTTCTGTTCTCTATTTGACTTGTGAATCGTTCATCTGTGTGTACTATTTCCTGTTTTTTGCACATGTCTTGAACACTCGCACTGTTGCACCTCTTGTTCTTGGTTTTTCACCCTTTCTGTTCTTGAATCTGAGACTTCGTTTTTTGCTTTTCTGTTTTTCCAGATTTTCTGCCCCTCATACTCGTTCTTCGTAGATCTAGGTTTGGGATTTGATTATAGATCCTTCAATCCTTAGGAAAAACTGAAACCAATTTCACCAATATACACCCAGGTTTAGGCCGAGGTTCCAAGAACCCTGTAGATCTCCTTCTTTGTAGTTAAATACTTGTATTCCAAAACCATGGGTGTGTGGAGAGATAGGGTTGACACCCCATCCAAATTAGAATTTTTTAGGCAGGAGTTCTCAATCCCAGAGGATGTCCATCTCAGACTAACTGGGGAGAAAGACTCTATTATGCCCGAGGATAATACCATGCATTTTCCTGTTGTAGCCTTTGTCCAGTGTGGACTTCGGCTCCCGCTTAACCCCCTTTTTCGTGAAGTCCTTCATTACTACTCTCTAAACCCCATGCAACTCACCATAAACACCTTTAGAACGCTCAACGGTATAATAGCCTTAGCTCGGCAGGAGGGTGTTAGGATCACTCTTGCCGACATCCAATACTGCTACACAATGTGTGCCCTCAACCTTAAAGAAAAAGGTTTTGTATATTACCTCAAGCCGAGGTCCACCGAGTTTAAGATCGTAGCCGACCTTCCAGACTCCAACAAGGGGGCTGGAGATGATTATCTCATCGTTTCTGGGAACTGGGAATTCGGCCCAGATGAAGAAGTTCATCTCTTTCCTCTCACCCGAACAGTAAAAGAGGGCAAGGGTAAGAGCCCAACGTCAACTGCTTAACTGTTGTTTTCTTCAATTTTTTCCAAAAATTTTATCTGTTTCTGATGTTGTGTTTCTTTTTGCAGTTGTTCGCAAGCCGCCAAAGTCCTTCCGCCAGTCCTATTATCCTGGGAAAGGTTTGAAAAAACTCCTGGACCTTCCACTTCATCAACGCAAAGCTCCACTGCTGTTGAACTTCATCCCGACATACACATCCAAATTGGCCGACGTTCCGAAGAAGAAAAAGAAGAGCTCCTCTCCATCAACTGCTTCTACAGAACAGGCTGCCTCCACATCTGAGCCAGCCGATCAACCTTCAACCTCGGCCCAATACTTGATCCCACCAACAGAGAGAAAACGTCGCCGACGTCTCGTAAAAACTGCCGAGATGGTGCGCCCGCAGAAAGTAGTGCTTGATCTCCTCGCCAACCTTCCAGACGACGGAGATGATGCACTATCCCAAACAATGCCTCCGCCTAAACCAAAGAGAGTCAAGAAGGCCCAGCCAAAGGCCAAGGCTGTTGAGGCCGAGGATGAAGATGCTGTGCCCATCTCCAAGTTAGCAGTGAGCCAGAAGACCACTTCTGCCCCTTCGAAGAGGTCGGCTGAGGCGCAGCCCTCTGGATCCACTCCATCAAAAAAGCCGAGGTCATCATCTGCAACAACTTCGGGATCCAGGGTTCCCAAAGTTCCTTGGGAGCCCAAGGTTACTCTCGAAAACAGGCCCGTTTATTCCAACGAAAGTGCCGCCGACGTCCACATCGGCGTGGCACTCAGCACTGCAGTTCTCATTGAGGGTGATCTTGAGCGTAATGCCAAGATGAGTGGCTATGAGAATTACGCCCTCATGTTGCAGCGTTCAGTCCAAGTAAGTCTTTGATTTTGATATTTTGTTTTTCATACTTGTAAAAAAAAATTTGGAATTTTTTGGAATTTTTTTTTTTTTTGGTGATAACCTTTGCCTTGTGAACTTTCAGGCCATCCAGCACGCCCACTCCTTCTCCATGCAGGCTTTTGAATGTGAGTCCGAGATGAAGAAGGAGTTTGCTGCCCTCCAGAAGCAAAACAGGAGTCTCCAAAATAAGATGAAAAAACTGGAGGATCAGGCCGAGGAGGCAACTAAGGCTAAACAGATAGCCGATGAAAAGGCTGAGGCTGCTGAAGCTGTTAAAACCGTTGCTTTAGCTCAGCAGAAGGAAGCTGAAGAAAAAGCGGCCCAGGCCGAGAACGAGCTCCAGGAAGCGCTGGCTACAAAGGCTGCCGAGATTAAGGCGGCCGATGACAAAGGGTATGCTGACGGTATGGCCGACGTCGCAGAAGACTATAAGCTTCAGGTCAAGCAAGCATGCAACAAGGGATTCTCCCTAGGTTGGAATGCTTTGGCCAAACAGCTTGATCTTCCTGCCGACTCGCCCTGGCGCAAGACCAAGGCCATTCGTCTTCCCTGTTCCCTTCCTCCACCTCCAAGCCAAGTTGAAGAAGAAGCTGATTCTGAAGCCGAGGTTGAAGATGAAGGTGAAGATGAAGATGAAGCACTGGTCAGGAAATCCAAGGAAGCCATTGAAACCAAGTCACCTCCTCAGGGTGATCAAGTCATGGACTTGACCCTAGACGAGGATGAGGAGGTTGAGAAGGTGCCCAAGGAAACTGGCCCCATCCACCTATCATCTGACCTTCTGTTGGCTGAGCAAAGCGTGGAAAAAACTCTGGCTGAAATTGACGCCGAGGTCGCGGCAGATAAGGAAGCCGAGGTTTCAGCAGCTAAGGAGGCCGAAGTTGCAGTTGAGAAGGTTGCAGATGCTGTGATGGAGAAAGATACCGAGGTTGTTTTCCAAGAGGTACCCGAGGTCCTAGCCCAACCAGCTCCTGAAATTGAAGAAACTTGAACGTCTTTTGTTTTTCTTTTTTGTACTTTGTTTCTTTTTTGATGTTTCTTGAACAATGTAAGCTTCTTCTTTTGTGGCCGATGTACTCCTTTGCTGCTTGTGAACAATTTATTTTTGCTAGGCCATAGTGCCTTCTTCATATATAACTGCAACTTGTTTCTTTCTGAATGTGGTAGTCTTTTAATTTCTTCTTATTGCTTTCTGAATGGTTCCATACTTAGAATATTCTGCATGATATTCATACTCTTCCTTCTTTGTGCAATCTTTTCGGGGTTACATACTTCGGGTATAACACCTGCAAATTTTACTTCGGCAAGGAACTGTCCTGCAATCTTTTCATAATTCTCAACAAGTATAAAACATATACTATTTAAGCTTAACTTTTGCAAACCTTTCTTAAGTTTAAACAACAATTTCAGTCTAACTTACTTGTAAATTGCTACAAATTTCAACAAGAATTATAAACAGTAAACTTTACTCAAGTTTTATCAAGTGTTAAGCAATAATCTTAACCTTTACCTTAATCTGTAAATTGCTGCAAATTTCAGCAGATGGTAACATGTCGGCTTAACTTCAACCTTTTACTTCAGCTTGTAAACCGCTACAAATTTCAACAAGCGGGGCTCAGCTTTGTAATCGGCCTGACCAACTTGTAAACATATGATCTCATGTCGGCTTGTAAATTGTTGTAAATTGGCGCGAATTTCCACAGATGACAACATGTCGGCTTGACTCCAACTTGTAAATTGCGACAAATTTCAACAAGTGAAACCAAGGAATCTTCTCGTCTTGACTCCAACTTGTAAATTGCGACAAATTTCAACAAGCGAAGCCAAGGAATCTTCTCGGCTTGACTCCAACTTGTAAATTGCGACAAATTTCAACAAGCGAAGCCAAGGAATCTTCTCGGCTTGACTCCAACTTGTAAATTGCGACAAATTTCAACAAGCGAAGCCAAACTTTTTTTTCGGTCAAACCAACTTGTAAATTGCGACAAATTTCAACAAGTGGTAGACTTTGTTATTCGGCCAGACCAACTTGTAAATCGCTACAAATTTCAACAAGTGGTAGGCTTTGTTATTCGGCCAGACCAACTTGTAAATCGCTACAAATTTCAACAAGTGGTAGGCTTTGTTATTCGGCCAGACCATCTATTATGTGGTAGACTTTGTTATTCGGCCAGACCAGCTTGTAAATTGCGACAAATTTCAACAAGTGGTAGGCTTTGTATCTTCTCTGCCCCCAATGTGAACCTGAGTTCCACTTGGGTTCTCATTTTTCATGTCTTCCAGCATCTTTATCAATCATATGACATCGGCCAAGAATGAAGATCTCTCAATGATAGAAAAATTTTAGATTACAAGTGTTCCAAGGTCTTGGCAGTGCTTTGCCCTCATTGTCCTCCAGACGATATGCTCCATTACCTAACACCGAGGTAATTCTGTAAGGCCCTTCCCAGTTCGGGCCAAGTTTGCCTTCCCTGGGATCTTTCTTGTTGCCGACCACTTTTCTCAAGACTAGGTCGCCGACTTGAAAATCTCTTGGGTTGACCTTCTTGTTGTAAGCTCTGGCAAGCTGTTGCTGGTACACTGCAAGCTGAATTGCAGCCTTCTCTCTTCGTTCTTCCAAAAGATCCAGATCTCGGGCTAAGAGTATGTCATTAGTCCCATCTTCAACTCCCTGGGTTCGGATCCCTGGGATGCCGACTTCCAGTGGAATGACTGCTTCTGTGCCATATGCCATGGCAAAGGGAGATTCTCCTGTGGATCTTCTCGGCGTAGTCCGATATGCCCAAAGCACGTTGGGTAATTCGTCTACCCACTTCCCTTTTGCTGCCTGCAATCTCTTCTTTATTCCATCCAAAATTACTTTGTTGGATGCTTCTGCTTGTCCATTACTTTGGGGGAAACTTGATGTTGAGAAGTAATTCTTGATCTTGAATTTCGCACAGAAGTTCTTGATGAGTTTGCTGTCGAACTGCGTTCCGTTGTCGGCAACAATGGCTCTGGGAATGCCAAATCTGGTGATGATGTTCTTCCATATAAAATTCTTGACGTCCACATCTCGGATTTTAGCAAGAGGTTCTGCCTCCATCCATTTTGTGAAGTAATCTGTTGCTACCAACAGGTATTTCCTCTGCCCAGTTGCTTGGGGAAGTTGTCCGACCAGATCCATACCCCATTGGGCAAACGGCCAAGGGCTGGATACTGGATTCAGGTCGGCAGCTGGCTGATGAATCAAAGGTGCAAACCGTTGGCATGGCTCGCATTTCTTCACATATGCTTCTGCATCTTTTTGCATGTATGGCCACCAATACCCCTGGGTAATGGCCCTATGGGCTAACGATCTGCCCCCAGTGTGGCTTCCACAAATCCCTTCATGAATTTCATATAAAAAATCCTCAACTTGTAAAGGGTGTACGCACCTTAGAAGGGGTCCAGTGAAGGACCTTCTGTAGAGATGTCCGTCCGCAGTCAGGCTGAACCTTGCCGACTTCAATCTGACTTTGTGTGCCTCCTTGCGATCGTCTGGCAGTTTCCCCTCTTTCAGGAATGCAACAATTGCATCCATCCAGCTCGGCCCCCTGTCCACACACATTGCCTCTTGCTTTGCGTGCCGTGGTTCTATGCTCGGGCCCGACATGTAGTCGATCATGATTGTTCTTTGCTTTCCAGTTCGTATTGAACTTGCCAGGTTGGCCAACGCATCGGCGTGGCTGTTATCATCTCGGCTAACTTGAAGAAGTCGGCAGTTCTGAAATAACTCGGCTAGTCTGATCACCTCTTTTGCATATGCCGACATCCTCTCATCTCTGGCAGCAAATTCTCCTGTTGACTGGTTAACAATTAATTGTGAATCACAAAAAACTATTACCTCATCTGCTTCCGCTGCTGCTGCCAGTTTTAGTCCTGCAATCAATGCCTCGTATTCAGCTTCATTGTTTGAGGCCTTGAACCCCAAACGGATGGATTGTTCTATTATTTCTCCATCTGGGGATATCAGCAGTACTTCTGCCCCCGCTCCTCGTCGGTTTGAACTTCCATCGACAAAGAGTCTGAACGAGTCGCCGATGTAGATGCTGCAAGGTCTGAGCTTGTCCTTCCTTTGCTCTTTTATTATCGGCTGGGATTCTTCTGGCTTGCTAGGACTTTGTTCTTCTCGGCTCAACGGAGGCCGACGTTCGTTGAACTCCGGCGTGAATTCTGCCACAAAGTCGGCCAAAACTTGGCCTTTTATTGCTGTTCTGGGCCTGAATTCCAGGTCATACTGGCCCAAGGCAACTGCCCATCTTGCAATTCTTCCTGTCAAGTCTCCTTGTTGTAACAGGGATCTCAATGGGTGCTCTGTTAGCACCACAATCTTGTGTGCTTGGAAGTAGTGATTCAACTTTTTTGAGGCCATGACTAAGGCCAGCATTAACTTCTCCAGTGGTAAGTACCTTGTTTCAGCACTGGCTAAGGTCTTACTAACATAATAGACGGCCTTCTGGTCTCCCTTCTCTTCTCGGATTAGTACTGCACTCACAGCATGCTCGGACACAGCCAAGTACAAAAACAACTCCTCCTCGGGCTTCGGCGTTGAGAGGATTGGAGCCGTGGTCAGATACTTCTTTAGATCGGCCAAAGCTTCCTCACATTCCTCGGTCCAGAGGAAGTCTGCAGTCTTCTTTACCAGGTTGAAGAAGGGTTTACACTTGTCTGAACTCCGGCTTATGAACCTGTTTAGGGCTGCGGCCC